>WSYH01003392.1:49763-68104 GCA_036426205.1 Ascaphus truei
ACAGAAAGGATTGGATGGGGAGTCCTGTAAGGGATCTGTACAGAAAGCATTGGATGTGGAGTCCTGTAAGGGATCTGTACAGAAAGGATTGGGTGGGGAATCCTGTAAGGGATCTGTACAGAAAGCATTGGATGGGGAATCCTGTAAGGGATCTGTACAGAAAGGATTGGATGGGAGTCCTGTAAGGGATCTGTATTGTATTGTATGTCTTTATTTATATAGCGCCAAAAGTGTATTCAGCGCTTCACAAAGAATACAGTACCGGGAATTATAATACAATAAGTGCAGCAAAAATCAGACAATGGGAAAGGAAATTCCTGCCCCAAAGAGCTTACAATCTAAGAGGTTTGAGGGGAAACTTACAGAGACAGCAGGTGAGTGAATACGTGCTGTAGATGGGTGTGCTTGGCCACAATGGGTGTATAAGTGACTGTGGGACAATAGCCATGAGTGCAGGCTATTGGGATGCTTGATTTGTGGGGCAAGTTTTAAGGTTGGTCAGTGTTAAATGAAAAGGTTAACACCATTTACAGGGGAAGAGGTGGCAGGGAGGCATGGGTGAGAGCAGGTGTGTATGTCTGGGTTCAGGCTTAGGGGAGATCCCCAGCAGCAGGAAGGAGTAGATAGAGGGTGTGAATAGAGGATTTGTGGGGGTGATTTTTATTGAGGGTTGTTGGGAGAGAGGTGTATAAATAATGGTGCATTGGGGAAGTTGGAGAGAACAGAGACATTCACCAAGGAGTGGGGAAACAGTAAACAGAAAAGGCAATAAGGAGGGCATAGTGAGACGCAGGAGGAGAGACTTCCCAGTTATTGGAGGATAGGAAGAGTACAAATAATCACAGCTTTTAGAAAATAAAGTTCTCACAGTTGTAAAGTTGTTCAGATCTTCCTCAAATCTTCACCTCCAATTTCAACTCCAAGATTAACTCCACACACGTAGTAAATGTTACACAGCCATATGGCTCACAGCCAGGGTATCCTGCCTTAAGTATTCTAAAACAGTCACATTGACTAACAATTAAGGGAGGGGTCTGCCTAATCAACTCAGACACACCAAATTGTTAATTAAATTTTAGGATCTTGCAAATTGATTGAAGGAGACATACCAATTAATACATTTTTAAAATATGCAGCTATTGATAGTAAAATCCAGCTCAAACATACCAATTAATACATTTGAAAATCTGTACAGAAAGCCTTGGATGGGGAGTCCTGTAAGGGATCTGTACAGAAAGGATTGGATGGGGAATCCTGTAAGGGACTTGTACAGAAAGGATTGGATGGGGAGTCCTGTAAGGGATCTGTACAGAAAGGATTGGATGGGGAATCCTGTAAGGGATCTGTACAGAAAGGATTGGATGGGGAATCCTGTAAGGGATCTGTACAGAAAGGATTGGATGGGGAGTCCTGTAAGGGATCTGTACAGAAAGGATTGGATGGGGAGTCCTGTAAGGGATCTGTACAGAAAGGATTGGATGGGGAGTCCTGTAAGGGATCTGTGCAGAAAGCCTTGGATGGGGAGTAAAGGATCTGTACAGAAAGGATTGAATGGAGAGTCCTGTAAGAGATCTGTACAGGATTGGATGGAGAGTCCTGTAAGGGATCTGTACAGAAAGGATTGGATGGGGAGTCCTGTAAGGGATCTGTACAGAAAGCCTTGGATGGGGAATCCTGTAAGGGATCTGTACAGAAAGGTGTAAGCCTTGGATTGTGAGTCCTGTAAGGGATCTGTACAGAAAGCCTTGGATAGGGAGTCCTGTAAGACGGGAATTCTGTACAGAAGCTTTGGATAGGTGAGTCCTGTAAGGGATCTTCCAGAATGGATTGGATAGGGTGAATCCTTGTGGGATATGTACAGAAAGGATTGGATTAGAAAACCTGTATAGGGATCTGTACAGAAAGGCTTGGATAAAGGACACTGTAAGAGATCTCTACAGAAAGGATTTTATGGGGAATCCTGTAAGGGATCTGTACAGAAAGGATTTGATGGGGAGTCCTGTGTGGGAGAAAAGGAAAGGATTTGGATTCAGTCCACAAGCTTTGGTTAATAAATCAGACATTGTGACTGACAGCTACAAGTTGGGGTAATGGTGTAATATCCCTTTTACACCCAAATGGGGACCAGATGCTATTCAGGTCACCCCTCCAATATCTCCCACCTCTCCCCCCCCTCCTCCTCCAGCACTTATCAGCGTGAGGAGAACTCAGACATAATCAGTTTCATTATTATTCATTATGTATGTGTGCGTGTACCATTCTGTATTTATCTATATATGTGTACACGGATCTCACTGTGTATATATATTGTGTATATGGGTATACATGTATCGCTGTGTATTTATCTATGTGTTGTACATGTATCACTGTGTGTATATAATGTGTGTGTGTGTGTGATATAATATATAAGAATATGTCGACAGTCATATTATATATACCTATATATATATAGTATTTCCAATATACTAGTATATAGTATATATATAATATAATTCTAATATATATATATAGTAATAAATAATAATATATATATATGTGTGTGTGTGTATACACACACACTGTGTTCGTGCTACTTTAAGACATATGTAAGGAAAGGGGTATTTTAAGGTTTATAGAGCCACTCAGTCTCACTATATGCTGCAGCAAGGTCAAGTTGCAGGTTGGGCTGGGGTCCTTTTCCCCCTCCTAGGAAGCCAAGGACACATGTTGATTTTGCAGGGTTCAGGAGCGGGCGAGTTCTCACCTCCCCGCGCTGCTTTACATTAGGAATCCATCAGGTTTCTGGAGCAGCTCCCATGTTAAACAAGGGATCATATTATCCCTTTAATTGCACGAGGAAAAAGGACGCCTGGAGCAAGCGTCTGCAGGCAGCCGAGCCTGAACGCACGGGAGGCGAGCCGGGCTCAGGTACCGCTCATGAATATGCAGCGGGGGAGCTTGTCAAAAAAAATTGAGGCTTCTAACACTGATCACTTTCCAAGTGAACATGAAGAGGTGTTACTTGGAAATGTTCACGGGCTTCCCGCAGCTCCCAGCAGCTGGAAGGAGTTATCCGAAACGGAGCAGGAGAAGCCGGGAGCTGCCGAAAAACGCATCACGTTCATTTCATTCTGCAGTTAGGGCTCGTCCTCGCTCCCACACACACAGAGAGGGTCCGCGGCGGCCCGAGGGAGAGAGGCGGGTTTTGGGGCGAGAGAGAGAGAGAGAGCAGTAGAGGTGAAAGGGGTGGAAAGGAGAAAGTCCTGAGCAGAGCGCCGGAGAGGAGCAGGGAATAGCGAGGCATCAAAGCTGAGGCGTAGGGAGGGGAGGAGGAAGGGAGAGATGTCAGCTCTGCGGTCCAGATCCATACACCTCTGTTAAGTGACAACATGTCGTTAAGCTGAAGCATGTATCTTCAAAGCCTAATAACAGAACATCATGTTTCTCCTTTAAAGAGCGCGGCGTTATAATGGCCGCTAGTGATAATGAGATACAGAAGAGGCGTTTACCCTAGCATCGCATATCCACTAAAGTCTGTTAAGATGACCACGGTGACGTAACGTTGCGGTTTTGTTTTTGAAAACATATTTTATGTTTGTTTTCAAGGATGGGGGATAACAGAAAATAGGAGGGAGGGAGACTAAATTCAGTAAGAGTAGCTTGTAGATCGGGGAGAGAGGTCAGCGGGTTTGAGGCGGTCAAAATAATGTCATCAGTAAAATGTGATAATTTGTGTTTCTCGTCTTTAACCCTGACACCTTGAATGTAGGGTTCCCCCTAATTGCACCTGCAAGTGGCTCTATTGTAAAAGCAAATAGCAGAGGTGAGAGAGGCCATCCATCTCTAGTCCAGTTAGTGATGCTAAATTCATTCATAATAATAATACCTCCAGGAATTTTTAAGGTCACCTTGTGGGTCCTATACAGGGCTTGTACCTCCCTAAAATATGGTCCCTCATATCCATAAACTTATAGAGTTTTCTTGAAAAAGGTCCATTTGATCATATCAAACACCGTTTCAGCATCTAGACTCAATAGAATAGCTTTGGGTCTGGTGAGCTTCACATAATCTATGATGTTTATGATTTTCCAGGTATTGTCCAAGGCCTGATGTTAAATCCCACTTGGTCTATGTGTATTAACTTAGCAAGAATTGGACTCAGTCTATTGGCCACCATGTTTCTATATCTCTTGAGATCTGTACTTAGTAAGGAGATTGGCCGGTAGCTACCACAGCTCACCCGGTCTTTGCCTTCTTTGTGAATTATTACCATTTTTGCCTGTGTCACTTGTTCCGCAATCTGTTCACCTTCCAAGAAGGAATGACAGAGAGCCAATAAATGTGGGGACAGAATATTTATACATTTGTGTAATAGATGTTAGTTAGACAGTCTGGGGCGGGGGCTTTAGCTGATTTTCATCAGTTCTAATGTAGTTATTTTTTAAATTAAGGTCAATTAGATCTGCCTTGGACAATTTGGGTAAGTTACACTTCTTCAAGTCCAGTTTAACCCCCTCAGGGTTAGCGATTCTGCCGGTCTGACCCAGATTGTACAAGTTAGAATAGCGTTTGTGGGATTATGGGATTATTTTGCTATCAGTGTAGGGTTATAGGTAATCTCCCCATTCTTTCACTTGATGTCTGAAATCGGTGTTTTGGACCTCATCCCCCCCGAGTTTGTTGGCTAGAATTCAGTCCGTTTTATTGCCGTTATCATGTAGCGTTGTTTAGTAGAGATGGGCCAATCCGCCCAAATCCGTTTCCCGGATTTTCTCGCATTTTCCCCCCAAAAATCAGTTTTGTGGTGTAAAATTTGCAAATGGATCTGGTCGGTTTTAATCCACGCGGATTCATCAAAACCCGCCGTTGGATAGAACCCGTGGATGGGTTTGTAGAATCCGCGGAGTATATTGGTAATAATATTAATAATATTAAAAAAATCTGCAAAACGCGAATCGCCCTTTTTGAGATTGAACCGCTGGAATCCACGGACCAAAGGAACCGGCAGATCTGCTGCGGATCCAAAAGGACTGGCCGTCGCACTGTGGATCCAAAGGAACCGGCCGATCTGCTGCGAATCCAAAGGAACCGGCCGACGCGCTGCAAATCCAAAGGAACCGGCCGACGCACTGCGGATCCAAAGGAACCGGCCGATCCGCTGTGGATCCAAAGGAACCGGCCGACGCGCTGTGGATCCAAAGGAACCGGCTAATCCGCTGCGGATCCAAGGGAACCGGCCGACGCGCTGCAGATCCACAGAAACCGGCCAGCGCGCTGCGGATCCAAAAGGAACTGGCCGACGCGCTGCAGATCTAAAGGAACCGGCCGACGCACTGCGGATCCAAGGAACCGGCCGACGCACTGCGGATCCAAAGGAACCGGCTAATCCGCTGCGGATCCAAAAAAATGTGCCCATCTCTATTGTTTAGTCCAATTGAAAGCTTTTTCTGTGTCTCCCAGTCGGACCTCCTCTCTAAGCTGCTCTGACTTTCTGTAAAGGTTTTTGGACGGGTGACTCCTGCAGTATGTTCCTGTTCTAGCGTCACGATTTTCTCCGCTAGAGCTTTCTACATGTGATTTTATTTATTTTCTTATGGGCTGCTATGGAGATACCTCTCCCACTTATAGCCTTGTATGCCTCCCACAGTGAGGCCGGGAGCCCTCAGAGCCTCTATTAATAATAATAATAATAATAATAATAATAATAACATGTTCCTGTATAGCGCTGCTAGTTTTACGTAGCGCTTTACAGAGACATTTTGCAGGCACAGGTCCCTGCCCCGCAGAGCTTACAATATATGTTTTGGGTGTCTGAGGCACAGGGAGATAAAGTGACTTCCCCAAGGTCACAAAGAGCCAACACTGGGAACTGAACCAGGTTCCCCTGTCTCACACTCAGTGCCAGTCAGTGTCGTTACTCACTGAGCCGCTCCCTCTCTTTTTTATATTAAAATAATCTTCTGTCTACTGTATGTTTGGGTGATTCAGCAAAGAGTCATTTAGCCTGCACTGGAACTGTCTTGGTCTAATGAAAGGAGGTCTAACAGACTCGGATGTGGTCAATTCAAGAATAAGTATTGTGTGGAGCTGAAAAGAATGGTGTAGTCCTGTTACCCCTTATTTTTTGAACGCCACACATCAAGCAGAGAGATATCCGTAATCATGTTCCTACATTTTTTGCTCATGTCAATAATCATTGCAGAATGTGTTTGGTCCGGGAATTGGACCATGTTGAATTCGCCCTCGACAACCATGTTTCTCAAATAATCGTTAATGGATTCTAGAGTAACTCTCAAACATTCAGCGTGTCATTCATTAGGAGTAGTCAAATTAACCAGATTGATATTTACACCACAAAGAAAGCCATGAATCATTATACATCTGCCCTCGGGGTCTTACTTAATACAGGATATAACATCTTGCGTCTGGAAGGGTACGCTGTGTTTCATTAAAATGACCACTCCTAACTTCTTACTACTAGAAGATGAGTCAAATGCTGTGGGAAATATAGCCTTAAAAATATTTGGAGCATCTTGGGAATCAAAGTGAGTCTCTTGAAGGAAAATGATATCCCTTCTAGTTTTGTAAAGTCTGAGAGATACATTAATAATTGAATCCCTTGACATTTATTGAGATGAGTTTGATTGGTTGTTCATTAGTTGTGATGAAATAAGTACAGTTAGCTCATTTATCTCAATGTGTTTTCTTTTCCCAAAGGTGAGCAGAGCAAACTGGAGTTGGCCTTGGGGCTCCCTGCTCTGAAATCCTGGATGCCAAGGAGGTGAGCGAGCTCGAGGTAGGTAGGGAGGTATATGAGATTGAGCTAGGTGGCGATGCAGGGGTACCAGAGGTTTAAGAGGGGAGGAAAACTGGGGAGTGTGTGTGACACCCCAACCAGGTTCCCTGCCAAACCCTAATTGGATTGGCAATATAGGCCAGAAAACCTGCAGAGGGCCACACCCAACTTGGTCACAGTGGATGCCAACACCCATTCCAAAACTGGGGCCCCGCTCTGAAATAAGTCTAAACCGGGAGCCCCACAGGCCAGGGAGCAGCATCCCCCCCCCCCTGTAAAGTTACTGGGGGGCAGACATGGAACCACCCAGGGCATTATTAACAGATAGAAACATGACATATACATTGAAGATATTCCTAAACAGAAGAGAACCAACATTTATAACAAGAACAATATCGCTGATTATTTTAACGATAGCAGTATAGAGAATTTCTTATCGCTAAAGGCCACCCAGAAAATACCTGACACGGAAATAACAATGAATAGATTAAGCATAATCAATTTTATATCTTGGGACCTCAATCTTATCCATGGCCCCAAGATTTGTTCTATAAGTTTATCAACCGTATACCCTAAGATCCCTCTACCCCAGTGCTGGGAGTGAGAACAGGAGCAGGGGGCAGGACTGTACATTGTGAATAACTCGTACGCGCGCCTCCACAAAGATAACAGGTGTGTGGCAGACTTCTGTTTAGTAGAAATGATTGAGACTGATTATATCTTTGGATTTCCTAAGTAACCATTTCCAAAGACATTTCCCACCACGTAAAGTGTTCACCTAAGTACCCTGACGGGGAAAGCCCCGGTCAGCTGTTCATCCTTGGCGTCTCTGCAGTCTCCGGATTTTCAGCGTGAATAAGAAGGCGCCGCTCGTCCTACGCTCCTTCCTACTACGGGCGCAATGACTCGTAGAGCGACAGATCTCGTACACGGCTCCTCGTGTCCATATCAGTAAGCGCTGTACTCAGTCATGTTCCTCACAAAGTGTAGCCCTTGGGCGCCATGCTGGACCATATATACAAGAACAGCCTTCTTAGACAGGAATGGAGATTTTCTGCCATAACAATCTCTGGCACATTTCTTATTCGAAGATTCTGCCTCCTCTCTCTATTCTCCAAGTCTTCGAGACTGTCTTTTAGTTCCCAGATTTCATCGGTCAGTTTAAGGACATCATCATTATTGGATCTGGAGCGACTTCTCCATCTTGTGCTCCATCTCTGTTGTCCTTTCAGCCAACGAAGCCGTCTCCACCTTCATATCAGCCACAGCCTTGTGCTTCTCCGTTTGGAGAGAGCTTTGTATGTTTTTAAACAAGCCTTCAAGATCCTTTTTATTAATACCTGTGTCCTCTTCCTGACCTCGGTCGGAGTGTGAAGACGATGGATGGAGGCACCGCCATTTTCCAGGAGGTAAAACTCCTTTGCTACAAAAAGGCGAGATACTCCTATGAGAAGCCTTTATTATTCTTTGGTGCCACCGGGAAAGTCTTCTAACAGCCTTAGATGCCTTTTGAAGGTATTTATTTTGTGCTCTGGGGGGTTGTTTTAGGCTAACATTGAGCAGGGTCCACGGAGCCGCTTCACCAAGCGCCCATGCACCTCGACGTCACGCGCCCCACACGTTGCGTTTCTGTAATCATTCCATGTCTAAACGTGATGTTACTCCCATCCAGACCCTGAAAAAGTAGTCCATCTTCTCTTCCTCCACCATCACCAACAAGGAGCCCTTTCTCGGGGTCTGAAGGGGAGCAATGCGTAGACATCACGTCACTGGAAGCCACCGCAGTGTTGTGCTACAGTACTATAAAGTGACATGACGCTGATGCTAACGAGACATACGCCGGGAGTGGTTTATGCATATAATTAGCTTTGTGGATGTACGTTAACCTCAAGAAGAAGAGCGTCCATCCCATTTAGGTAACGTCCCGCTATGAGCCCTGGTGTAACGGCGCATGGTGGATCTGGTCCTAGATGCCTTGTAGGAGCCTGCTGCTCCCTCGTTAGGTTTGGGATGTAAACCCTGCTCTATTTCAGTAGAAGAGAAATCCAGGGATTGATGCGGAGCACAGCTGAAGAAGGGGACCTTTGATAAAGGGCGCTTTAGCCTGAAACGCGTCAGAGTGTGTTTGTTTCCCCCTTCACCATGTTCAATAAATTCTCGTTTTAACTTTATATCTTGGCGCTGGTCCCCTTCTTCAGCTGTGCTCCGCATCAATCCCTGGATTTCTCTTCTACTTACACCGCATTGCGTGATGCACGCACAAATAGAGAAGTGGCTGTATGTGAGTATTGTTTCTCCCCTAATTTAATGAGGGGAGTTGTTGACCAGAAACAGTGCTGCAGGTAAGACAGGTCTGGTGAAGTACTATATAAGACTGTTTGATTCTTCTGCTGATATTTGTCTTCACCTCATGGACATCATAAATCATTGAAGTTTTACTGCTATCAAGTGCACTGGGTCCAAAATATCTGACAGTATTATTTCACTTCTCCACCACTTGCTACAAGTTGATATCAATTGCTTCCATATGTATCTATCATACTGAGCACTGCTATTGGGATTTCTGTCCAATTTGTTTACCTGCTCTATTTCAGCTGCTCCTTGCTGGAAATGGTGCCGGTTGGGTTCAGCTCCCCAGCACTTGCTGCTGGCACTCTCCGGAGTGCGGTGTGCGGAAGGGCGGGCAGAGCGAGGCAGGAGTGTGTGACACAGATAGGGCAGCACGCTCCCACACTCCTGCTCCGGATCCCGCCTCGGTGACATGCTGCTAAGTGCACACGCAGCCAAGATAGATGAGAACTCCACACACAGCAGGAACCCGGGCACAATTACTGGGGATGGAAGAGGGTGGCGCTAGGAACACAAGGATTGGGTCATTAGCAGGGCTGCCCGGGGCGGCTGGCGGGGGCCTCTGTGTTTAGATGAGGATTAACTAGTAGCACAAGGACTTTCTCACCCAGCTCATCACTCACACGCAGGAGAAAGTGCAGCAATCACCAGGAAACGGAGAACACTGGGCCAGAGAGTGAAGAGAGACGGGGAACGGGAGAGTCACAGCTTGTTATAGACATGGACCGGGCAACTCTAGTCCTCAGAGGCCACCAACAGGTCAGGGTTTCAGGATATCCCTGCTTCAGCACAGGTGGCTCAATCAGTGCCGCAGTAATTTTGATTTAGCCACCTGTGCTGAAGCAGGGATATCCTGAAAACCTGACCCATTGGTGGCCCTTGAGGACTGGAGTTGGCCGCTCTTGCTCTAGAAGGTCCCAGACCTTCCCACCGGAGGTCCTGTACATATCTTGTCGCCAGTTGCAAGTGATGTGAATAGAAGTATTCTTTGGATACAGTTATACCCCGGGGATAGAAGTATTCTTTGGATAGTTATACCCCCGGGATAGAAGTATTCTTTGGATACAGTTATACCCCGGGGATAGAAGTATTCTTTGGATAGTTATACCCCGGGGATAGAAGTATTCTTTGGATACAGTTATACTCCGGGGATAGAAGTATTCTTTGGATACAGTTATACCCCGGGGATAGAAGTATTCTTTGGATACAGTTATACCCCGGGGATAGAAGTATTCTTTGGATACAGTTTACCCCCGATATAAGTATTCTTGGTACAGTTTTACCCCGGGATAAAGTATTCTTTTGGATCGTTATAACCCCTGGGAGAAGTCTTCTTTGGATACAGTTCTACCGCCCGGATAGAAGTATTCTTTGGATGTTATAATACCCCGGATAGAATATTCTTGGATCAGTTATCCCCGGGAAGATATTCTTTTGATACATTATACCCGGGATGAAGTATTCTTTTGGGGATCAGTTTATACCCCGGGATATAAGTATTCTTTGGATCAGTTATCCCCGGGGAGAAGTATTCTTTGGATCAGTTATAACCGCCGGGATAAGTATTCTTTGGATACGTTATAACCCGGGGATAAATATTCTGTGATATTATGATTCACGGGGTTATAAGCTGAGTCTACCCCGGGGATAGAAGTTTCTTTGGATACAGTATACCCCGGGGATATGAAGTATTCCATTTGGATACGTTATACCCCGGGATAGAAGTATTCTTTGGTACGTTATAAACCCCCGGATGAAGTATTCTTTGTTTTTGGTAAAATAGTTTATAACCCCGGGGATAAGTATTCTTTGGATAACAGTTATACCCCTTGGATAACTGGATGAGTTAATACCCGGATCTAGGTTCTTGATAGTTTTACCCCGGGGTATAGAGGTATTCTTGGATACGTTTATCCCCGGGGGAGCAAGTATTCTTTGGATACGTTAATCCGCGGGATAGAGTAATTCTTTGGTATACGTTATCCCCCCGGGATAGAATATTCTTTTGGATACAGTTATACCCCTGGGGATAGAAGTATTCTTTGTGATACAGTTCAATACCCGGGATAAGAAGTATTCTTTGAAGGATAACCCGGGGATAATATTTTTTCTTGACCCTCAGACTCCGGGATAGATCAGTATTCTGTGATACGTTTACCCCGGGATAGTTCTTGACGTATCTGTTATATCTTTGGATACAGTTATACCCCGGGGATAGAAGTTTCTTGTATACCGGAAAGTATCTTGGAGTTTATACCCCCGGATAGAAGTATTCTTTGATACATGGTTATACCCCGGGAAGAGTATTTTTTGTAAGTTATACCCTCCGGATAGAAGTATGCTTTGCTAACAGTTATACCCCGGGGATAGAAGTTTCTTTGGTACAGCTTTATAACCCCGGTATGAAAGTATTCTTTGGAGAGTACACGTGAGTTATCACAGTAACCGGGGAAAGAAGTATTCTTTGGATACATTATAACCCCGGGATAGAAGTATTCTTTTGGATACCAGTTATAACTCCGGGGATAGAAGTCTTCTTTGGAGTACACGGTTATACCCCTGGATAAATTATTCTTTGGATACAGTTATACCCCGGGATAAGACTATTCTTTGGATACGTTTATACCCCGGGGATAGAATATCTTTGGATACGTATAACCCCGGTGTAAAGTTTGGCTTTGGATACTATTATACCCGGTAGATTTCTTGGGCGTCCGGGGTAGAGTGAAGTTGCGTGGTGGATAGTATCCCGCGGGATTGAACGTTTTCTTTGTGATCAGTTTAACCCGGATAGAAGTATGTCTGGGTGAGATACATTGGTAATGCTATTCTTGTTTTTTTTATACGATTATAACCCCGGGCGGGATAGAATATGTCTTTGGATACAGTTATCGGCGGCCAGTGGAATGTAGTATTCTGTTGGAACATTATCACCCGGGGTCTAGAAGTATTCTTGGGATACAGTTATACCCCGGTGGATAAAGTAATTCTTTGGTACATTTTATAGCCCCCGGTTGATCAGATTATTCTTTGGATCATTCATACCCCGGGGATAGAAGTATTCTTTGGATAGTTATACCCCGGGGATAGAATTTTCTTTGGATATCACGCGTGGATAGATACTTGGGGGTATTAACCCCGGAGATAGAAGTATTCTTGGATATCTTACGTGTGATATCTGAAGTACCCCTGGGGATAGAAGTATTCTTTGGATACAGTTTCCCGGGAATAGTAAGAAGTATTTTTGGATACGTTATACCCCGGGATAGAGTATTTTCTGTGGATACAGTTTACCCCGGGATCGAAGTATTCTTGGATACGTTTATACCCCGGATAACCAAATATTCGGGATCCAGTACCCCGATGTATTCTTTGGGTACAGTTATAACCCCTGGATAGAAGTATTCTTTGGATACGTTATAGACCCCGGGAGATAGAAGTATTCTTTGGATACAGTTATACCCCGGGGATAGAAGTTATCTTTGTACATTTGCCCCGGGGAATAGAATGTTCTTTGGATACAGTTCTAACCCCGGGTGTAGAAGTATTCTTTTGATACAGTTATATACCCCGGGTAGAATTATTTTGAAATTACCCGGATAAGTATCTTGTGATGACAGTTTCACCCCGGGATAGAATATTCTGCTACTTTTTTCCGTTGGAATAAAGTTTTTTGATTTTATACCCGTGGGATAGAAGTATTCCTTTTCTTTGGATACAGTTATACTCCGGGGATAGAAGTATTCTTGGATACCGTTATAATCCCCGGGTATGAAGTAATTCTTTTATCAGTTAGACCCCCGGGGATTAGGAAGTATTCTTTGGATACGACGTATAAGATTGATCATACCCCCGGGACAGAAGTATTCTTTGGTATACAGTTATACATCCCGGGATAAGAATTAATTCTTGGATACACGTTATACACCCGCGACAGAAGTATTCCTTTGCGTACAGTTTTAATACCCTGGGATAGAAATTTGCATTACCGTGTGATAGCAGTATTC
This sequence comes from Ascaphus truei, assembly GCA_036426205.1. Lineage (NCBI taxonomy): Eukaryota > Metazoa > Chordata > Amphibia > Anura > Ascaphidae > Ascaphus > Ascaphus truei. The sequence goes on from WSYH01003392.1 coordinate 62,895, forward strand.
TTTGACCCTACAGTTAACCCCCGGAATTAGAAGTATTCTTGTTATACACGTTTTACCCACTGGATAGAAGTATCTTTGGATACATTTTATACACCCCGGGGATGAAGTATTCCTTTCGATCATTTTTATACGCCCCTGGGAAACGTAGTTCTTTTGATCCAGTTATCCCCCCGGGATAGAGATTATTCTTTGGATCTTTATAATTTTATACCGGGGATAAGAATTTGGTCTTACCCCCGGATCATTATTCGGATACAGTTATAACCCCCGGGGAATAAAGTTATCTTGGATAAGTTTTCCCCCCGGGAGGTACTTGATAGTTATACTTCCAGATTAGAGTATCTTGGAATACAGTTTTATACCCCGGGGATAGAATAAATTCTTTTGGATACAGTTTAACCCCGGGATAGAATATTCTTTGGATCACAAGTTATAACCCCCCGTGGATAGAATTATTCCTTTGGAGTACAGTTATCCCCGGGATAGAAGTTATTCTTTGGTTTTAACCCAAAGTTATACCCCTGGATAGAAGTTTTCTTTGGATACAGTTATACCCCGGGATTAGATATTCCTTTTTGGATCCAGTTTTTATACAATTTACCCCGGGATAGAGTATCTTTTGATAGCGTTTACCCCCCCGGGGATCTAGAGTATTCCCTTTGTTGAATACGTTTTATAAGCCTCCCAACCAGGAGGCGAACGCCCAACTACCCCGGGATGAGTTCTTTGGATACAGTTATAACCACCGGGATTAGAGTAATTCTTTGGATATTTATAACCCCCGGGTGAAGGATTGATTACGTTTTTTTTATACGGATTAGAATATCCTCGTTATACCCCGGATTAGAAGTATTCTTTGGATACAGTTATAACCCCGGCGGAATGAAGTATTCTTGGATACAGTTATACCACCGGGGCAATATAGAGTATTCTTTGGGATCAGTTTTATCCCCGGGGATAGAAGTAATTCTTGTGATACAGTTATAACCACCCCGTGGATAGAAGTATCGTTTGGATACAAGTTATAAACCCCGGTGATAGAAGTATTTCTTTGAATTTTGATAACCGTACCCCGGGGATAGAAGTTTCTTTGAATAAGTTATTCGTTTTACCATATACCCCCGGGATAGTAATTATTCTTTGGATACAGTTTATAACCCCGGGATAGAGAAGTATGCTTTGGGATAGTTATACCCCGGTGATAGAAAAGTATTCTTTGATACAGTTCTACCCGCGGGGATAGAAGTATTTCTTTGGATTCAGTTATACCCCCGGGTATAGATATGTTTGAAGTTTGCTACCCCGGATATATTCTTTGGGATACGTTATAACCCCGGGATAGGAAGTATTCTTTTTGGATACGTTTACCCCGGGGATAGAAGTATTCTATTGGATACGATTCCCCGGGTATAATATTTATACTACCCCGGGGCATAGAGCATATCTTACAAGGATACATTTACTACCCCCGGGATTAGAATATTCCTTTGGATACAGTTATAACCCCGGGGTGAAGTAATTTGGATGTATGCGGGATAATTCCCCTTTGGATAACATTTATACCCCGGGATAGAGGATTCTTTTTGGATACCATTTTATACCCCGGGTATAGAATTAAATTCTTTGGATACAGTTTCTACCCCGGGGATAGAAGTTGAATTCTTTGGAACGTTTATACCCCGGGAGAATAAGTAAATTTCTTGGATACAGTGTTACCCCCGGTGGGAATAGAGTTATTCTTTGGGATACTGACTAACCCCGGGATCGAAATTATTCCTTTTGATACCGTTCTACCCCGGGGATAGAAGGTATCTTTGGATTACAGTTTATCCCCCGGGGATAGAAATATCTTTTATATTTATACCCCGGATAGAATTATTCTTTGATACAGTTATAAAAACCCCTGGGGATAGAAGTAATTCTTTTGGATACGTTGTATACCCGCCGGATAAGAATATCTTTGGATAACATTTATACCCCGGGGATAGAAGATTCTTTGGATAAAGTTATACCCCCGGGATGTAAGATTATTCTTGTGGAATCAGTTCATAACCTCCCGGGTTATAAGTTTTCTTTGGTACAGTTAAATACTAACCCCGGGGATAGGAAGTTATTCTTTGTGTCAGTTATTACCCCGGGGAAGTACAGTATTCTTTGGGACATTTTTTAATACCCCGGGGATGAAAGTAAAGTCTTTGGATATCCTTGTTCTACCCCGGGGAAAAGGTATTCTTTGGATACAGTTTTATAACCCGGGGATAGAAGTATTCTTTGGATAAGTTATAACCCCGGGATGAATATTCTTTGGATACATATACCCCGGAATAGAGTTTCTTTGGATACAGTTATACCCTCGGGATAGATATTATTCTTTGGATAGTTATACCCTGGGATAGAAGTATTCTTTGGTACATTGTTATTACCCCGGGATTGAAGTATTTTTGATAGTTTATACCCCGGGGTAGAAGTCTTCTTTGGATACAGTTATTAATCCGGCGGTATAGAATTATCTTTGGATACAGTTATACCCCGGGATGAAGTATTTGGACATACCCGGGGATAGGTATTTTGGATACAGTGTATTACCCCGGGGATCAGACGTATTCTTGGATACAGTATAAAACCCGGGGATAGAAGTCATTCTTTGGATCAGTTATACCCCGGGATAGAAGTATTCTTTGGATAAATACCCCGGGAAGATCTTGATTACTCCACCCGGGATAGAAGTATTCTTTGGAATACAGTTATACACAGTAAAATCTATTAACCACGGGGATAACGTATTGCTGGGGATCAGTTTATACCCCCCGGGATAGAATATTTCTTTGGATACAGTTTACGGATAAATTCTTGATGACAGTTACCCGGGGATAGAAGTATTCTTTGGATACAGTTATACCCCGGGTAGAAGTATTCTTGGGTATTATACTCCGGGATGAAGTTCTTTGTACAGTAACCCGGGGATTAGAGTATTCTTTGTAGTTATACCCCGGGGATAGAAGTATTCTTTGGTACAGTTATACTCCGGGATAGAAGTATTCTTTGGATACAGTATATACACCCGGGGATAGAAGTATCTTTGGATACAGGTTACTACCCCGGGGATAGAAGTATTCTTTGGATACAGTTATAAAACCCCCAGGGGATAGAAGTATTCTTTGATAAATTATACCCCGGGTGTAAAGTTATTCTTTGGATCAGTTATACCCCGGGATAGAAGTATTTTTTGATACAGTTATTCCCCTGGGGATAGAAGTATTCTTTGGATACAGTTATACCCCGGGATAGAAGTATCTTTGGATACAGTTTACCCCGGGGATAAGTTTTTTTGATCAGTTAGATACCCCGGGATAGAAGTTCTTTGGATCAGTTATTCCCCGGGATAGAAGTATTCTTTGGATACCGTTATACCCCGGGGATAGAAAGATCTTTGGATACAGTTATACCCCCGGGATGAAGTATTCTTTGGATCATTATACCCCGGGATAGAAGATTCTTTGATACAGTTATAAAAAACCACCCCCCCGGTAGAATCTTCTTGGGTATATACCACCCCAGTGGATAGAAGTATTCTTGGATACAGTTATACCCCGGGGATAGAAGATTCTTTGGATACAGTGTACCCGGGGATAGAAGTATTCTTTGGGATACAGTTATACCCCGGGGATAGAAGTATTCTTTGGATACATATACCCCGGGAGAGAAGATTCTTTGGATACAGTTATCCCCCGGGGATAGATAAGTATTCTTGGATACGGTTATACCCCGGGGATAGAGTATTTCTTTGGGATACAGTTATACCCCGGGGATAGAAGTATTCTGATCGATCCCGGAAAGAAGTTCTTTGGTAGTTATAACCCCTGGGATAAAGTATTCTTTGGATACATTTACCCGGAGGATAGAAGTTATATTACTTTGGATACGTTAGTCCCCGGGATAGAAGTATCTTTTGGATAGTTATAACCCCGGGGATAGAAGTATTCTTTGGATACAGTTATACCCCGGATAGAAGTATTCTTGTGTATACAGTTATATACCGGGATGAAGTATTCTTTGGATACAGTTTAACTCCCCGGGGATAGAAGTATTCTTTGGATACAGTTATACCCGGGGATAGAAGTATTCTTTGTACAGTTATACCCGGGGGATAGAAGTATTCTTTGGATACAGTATACCCGGGGTAATAGAAGTATTCTTTGGATACAGTTATAACCCGGGGATAGAGTATTCTTTGGATACAGTTAATATACCCCGGGATAGAAGTATTTCTTGGATACATTATACCCTGGGATATGAAGTATTCTTTTTGGATACAGTTATACCCGGGGATGCAAGTATTCTTTGGAGTACAGTTTATACCCCGGGATAGAAGTCTTCTTTGGATACAGTTATACCCCGGGGATAGAAGTATTCTTTGGATACAGTTATACCCCGGGGATAGAAGTATTCTTTGGATACAGTTATACCCCCGGGGATAGAAGTATTCTTTGGATACAGTTATACCCCGGGGATAGAAGTATTCTTTGTAGTTTATAGAGCGACGCTCTGCAGATCTCTGGCCGGAGAAGAGATTATGGAGCGATGCTCTGCAGGGTTCTTTCAGGACAGGAGTTTATAGAGCAACGCTCTGCTGGGCTCTGGCAGGACAGGAGTTTATAGAGCGACGCTCTGCAGGTCTCAGTTAAGGAAGTGTTTAGATCCTCACTTAATGGGGAATTAATAACTTCAGCTTCCAGCAAAACAGCTATTAATATCCCAGGCGCCACGCGGAGGAAAAAACAATGCTAACGACTCTTGGCACACGCTGTCCGAGGGACGAAGCAAACCTGTCCCCCCCCTGTCCTTGTGAGCAGGACACGCTCCTCCTGGCGCTGTCCGAGGGACGGAGCGGACCTGTCCCCTCCCCCCCCCCGTCCTTGTGAGCAGGACACGCTCCCCCTGGCGCTGACCGAGAGACGGAGCGAACCTGTCCCCCCTCCCCATCCTTGTTACCAGAGAACGCTCCTGATGGCGCTGGGGGTGCAGGGACACCCCAGGAACTGAAGTTCAGGTTTTGGGTTACACTGCAGCCCCTGGGTAATGTTACCTGTGGTAACCTTACTGCTAGAGTATCTTATTGCCTCAGGCCTCTGCTCCTCTCCCTGGGGACGCGGTGGGATTTGTCAGGGTCTCACCTCATTTCCTGCCTGCTACGCCCCCCTCTGTGCCCC
>WSYH01003393.1:0-52459 GCA_036426205.1 Ascaphus truei
TCTCTCTCTCCCCCACCCTCTCTCTCTCTCCCACCCTCTCTCTCTCTGTCCCCCACCATCTGTCTGTCACCCTCTGTCTGTCACCCTCACCCACTCTCTCTGTTTTATCTTAACTGCACTATACCTACACCAAAATAACCTATTCTGCTTTCTTCCAGATCTGACTCAAGTTTCACATGGGAGACATCGGAAGACAGGTAGGGAACACCTCCTCTCCAGTAAAGTACCTTGAGGGACTGCGGATCAGGTAAGATCCCAGGCGGGATTGCTGCTTTGGAAATTGTTAAGAGGGGGCATCCTGACACTGGTTAATGGGTTCAGAAGTCATTCACGTCTGGCTTTTTTTTTTGGTTCGGTTAGTGAGGTACACACACACACACACACACACACACACACACACACATTACTTTTCGAAATAAACCTACGTTTCTATGAAAATTTAAGTTTTGTTTTTTTGCGGCCCACCTAGACTTAAACCTTGTTTATTTGGCCCTTGTTGGCATTTGAGTTTGACATGCTTGAATTAGAGTATAACTACACATCGCAAGTGTAAACTTACTGCACATGCGCATCAGACTGCATAGCGCGATATAGGAAGTAAATCCCACTACTATGCGCTTCACGCTGACATGCGGAAGTGTCTGTTTCTCCCTTTCAGCCCCGATTGTATACCACTGATCTCCCTCCTCGTGACGCGAAATCTTTCCTTTTTAAACAGCCCCTGCCTAGCCTCCTCACCACTCCAAGTTTAAGTCTGTGGACAAAACGCGTAGGAGTGGGAGTGCTAGGCAGGACCCCTGGATTATTTTCCTACTGGAATACACGTAACTATGCTACCTAACACTGCTGTTGTTATTTTTGTGGAATTTTATCACCTTTAAGCCACTGTGTAATGTGCTGGCTACTGGTCTCTGCTTCTAATGGAGTGAGTTAATCATACACATCCTATGTGATATATTGACCGCATTTTGTGACCCTCAGAGCTGACAGGATCACTAACCTACAGACTGTTACTATTGTGTAGGTTTGGATTGCCATTTTGCCCATATAGACTATATATTTATGCTTGATACGGAAGATTCATCTACTGGGCAAGTAGTCAATACTTTTGCAGAACTGTCCTTTTACAGGTATTCCTTTACATCTTGGAATCTGTCACGTTACATTCTTTGATTCAGGGCTATTTTAGCCACATTAGCCAGATTATCACATTATTGTGGTTTTAGGTGATTCCATTACCGCTTTCATTAGGTATCTGTGACCATAGTGCTGGTTCCCCTTCCCTACAAGACATCAGTGTTTCTTTGGGTAGCGCTCGTGTCAGGGGTCCTTGCCATATTTTAGTCATCTTGTACTGTTTTTTTTAATGTTCTTTATGTCAATCAATAAAATGTTATATTCATCACGGTATACCTGAGTGCTCTTAAGCGGGTTCCTTTCTCTTTCTGACGTACTATTATTACTGACACGTGAGCACCGCCTGTTACGGTAATTATTCCGTTATAAATCGGCTTATGGTGACCATTTATATTGCTTGAGTGGATGCGAGGTTATTTTCTTCTTTTTCGTATACACATACACTATATACATATACACATATATATATATATATATATATATATATACACACACACACACACACACACACACACATATATATATATAGTACACAAACAAATCTAGTATACCTATATGGATATATACATATATATATATAGATATATATATATATATATATACACATAGATACATACACACACATACACACACATATGCTACCCCAGGACAACCTCTAGTTCTGAAGAGTTTAAAGGGAAAAAATTTAAAAGTCACAAAATGGCGGCCAGGAATGTCAATTAATAAAAGCAATTTTTATTTAAAACTCAACAGGTATTTGGGCCTAAAATACAGTAGCTGTGAGCATTTACGTTTTTTAAATGCACACTTTTTTTGCAGCTTTTAAAACAATTACATTCTTTTTACAGTCATTTTTACTATACAGTTATTATGCTAAAACATTACAGAGATATCAGCTTATAAATTCATATCATAGGTTTTGGTCACCCTTCAAAATAGCTGCTGCTTCCTCTATGAAAAATACTTAGCAGTTATATCGTCATCAAAAGTAACAATTGAAATTATAAATTGAGTAGAGTGAAATGAACTAGGCTTATAACACAAAGAATCTAGAACAATCTAGAACAACATTCTATTCAGTACATAGCATATTTATAGTTGCATCCAGGCTTTCATATAACCTTCATTTTTGGTGTGTCCCATAAGAAATCTGATCTCAGATTATCCATTAGAATTTATTTTTAAAATCCTGCAAGGAATACTATAATGCCTGTATATAAAAGTGAATCTATATTAGCCCTTTCATTTATGTATTTCCCTATATTTTTACCGGTTTTCCTATATTTTTACAGATAGAATACCTTGAAGAATCCTGAGAGAAAACTCATTCCGTATATTGGAAATTGTTGTACAGTATATGAGCTACTTTGTGTCATTAGGACACAATACACTTTGTGTATTAGTACCTGTAAGAGACGTGTGCAGAGGTACGCAATGGAGACCGTTTAAAGTGAAACTAAAATTAGGCTTTATTGCGCCTGTCCCTTTAACACAGCAAAAGCATTCAAAATAAGCATAAGAAAACCTGCTCCACTTTGGAGAATATCTACACATGTAGTCCAGCACTCTCTAACTGGGTGGTTAGCTAAGCTAATTACCAGCCATATATATATATATATATATACATTTATGCAGATATACAACAGTCCCAAAAGAAAGTCTTATCTTATCTTGTAGCTGCAGGTAGGGGAAGCCTCTCTGCTCTCCTGGGTCAGCACCTTTGTCTGCTAAGGCAATGTGTGTCCAGGTTTTAGAGGTCTGGTCCCCTTGTCTTGCTATCAGCATACAGTCCAGTCCTTCTGCAGCTCAAGACATCTGTTCCTCTGGTCAGTCCAGTGTGGACAAAGGAACAATCTATCTGTCCTTCCTTGGTTCAGCCCCCAATTGTGAGACTAAGGAATCCTCTTCCTGTGTCTCAGAACAGGCTTTTTCTGACAGAGTTCTGATTAGGCAGTTGGGGTTGGTTGATTGCAGGTGTGCAATTAACCAGCACACTGCTGGATTAAAGACACGTTTCTTAACAGGGGTAAGTCCCTGTTACAGTACCAATAAAGAATTCCCAGATTTTAAAACATTTACTGCATCTCTCTATTTTTATTTAAGCAAATGTGTTTTTCTTTTAAGAGATCTATTGATGGAGGATGATCCTGGATCCAGCATTGTAATAGTCATTTTTGTGGCTAAAGAAATTATGTTTAACAGTTTAACATTATGCTTGATCTTACTCGAATTTCTGTTTAATATGGCACATTTAGAGGTTAACTTAATCTCTAATCTAAATTGTGTTTTGCAGAAGGAATGTACTTCCCTCCAGAACGCTTGAATATGTGTGCATCACCAGAAACAATGTAGTAGACCGGCATTTGATTCAGAGTTATCAAGATATTTATCTTCTCCTGAATACGATAATAAATCTATGTTTTGGGGACGTTGACTCTGTTTGACATTATGTATACCATCTCCTGATACGTCGCTGATGGGACTATTCGAGATAGGTCTCTAATCCACTTAATCAAGCATTGTCCTTTCTGGATTGAATAGTGTTTTTCCATATTACAATCACAAACTTCTGAAGAGGTTAATTTCTAAAGTTTAGAGGAGATACAGTACTAAGTGTGTCTAATGGATTATGTAAATCATAGTCTGATAAAGTTTTGAGCATTGTGCCTTGGTAATGCCTTGCTTGAAATGTTTGGTATATTTTGCATTTATTTTAAACTTCCTGAAAAGGATATACCGTATTACTCGGTTTCCCTTTATCAAGAAAACATTTATTGTCCAAAAAGGGCAAAAACTGTGAGGTTTCCTGTGTTAATGATAATCTTTTACAACATATAGTATACACCATGCCTTATATGTTTTCATGATTAAAAGCGCCTTGAAAAGATAGACTAGGTTAACCTCTGCAACAAAATATTATTCAAAAGTCTCTTGTAGTTATAGCAGGGTTCCCTGGTGTGTGCCCCGTTTTTCCTTATCTCCCGGTGCGGTCGCGTCTAGCAGCGGAGGCAAGGACAGGAGCGGGCGGCACTGCGGGGGAGTAGGAAGCGGCAAACGTCTCGCCGGAGGCTCCGACGGCTCCCTCAGCAGGGCGGCGCCATATTGGAAGTTCGCACATGCGCAGAGGCACAGTAGGGAGCGGCAGCCATTACACAGAGGCTCTGCATGGGAACTACAAGCCCCATAAGGCATAGGGGCGAAGAACACATGACGCCAGGGAACAAATAGTGCAGCCGGTTTCCCCTGCACAGAATAAGATACATTTCGCGCTCTGTGAAGGCCACGCCAGTCGGTGCTGGGACAAGGTTAGGGGAGGTTGTGTGTGCAGGGGTCAGTGAACCTCTGCACTAGGCCAGATATCCCCCTAGGCCCCGACTCATTTGTATAGCTTGTGGCTGCTGTAGGGACAGGCCCTTAGGTAGGGACTCTGCCCCATTAGCCATTTGGTAGTCAGGGACACAGCTGCCACGCTGCACAGCCCTGCAAGGTGGGTTCTGGGACCAGAGCCCAAAGGAGACTATTCTGAAGGTGATATTATTCACGCCGGAATTCACTCCACGCGTGGCGGATCACAACGTTGGATCAGACGGATACCCCTTTTGTTACTCTGCTATACCCGGGTGCAGGAACCCCGGCAGGTATCTAACCAGTGCACTAACACTCCACGGGATAGCGCTATCTCCAACACATCTTGGAGTGGGCCTTGACATTGGGGCATGGACATCAGAAATTGGTGCCTGGCACCCATGTTACTTTGGGACATTCACTGTGATTCAGGTGGGGAATATATATCTTGCTGTGGGACACAGGATATCTATGATATTGCATACTGAGGTTATTGTTGTGTTATATTTGTTGCGTATAGTAAACTGTTTTAGCAATAACTTGGTGTATGTGGTTACTGTATGTGGGTCCTTTGTCAGGGGTCATTCTAAACTCTAGAATCCTGTACAGGTGGAGGCGCTGTTATTGTAAGTATCATCCCAGAAGGATGCACCTCAGGCTCTCAGTGGCGGGGGCTCTGGCTTCCTTTGAGCCTAACAGGTATTGCACCACACCCGGTAATACAGAGATATTCCCACACGTCCCTATCTGCAAGTGAGGGTTGGAAACTGTGTTACATTTTCTTCTGAGATCCTCAGACTTGGGGTTCCCAACTTAAATTAAAACCCAGTTTGCTCAGTCTAGGACAGGGCTGCACAACATACTGCCCGCGGGCCGCATGCGGCCCGTCTGGCCTCTCTGTGCGGCCCGGCCCGTGATGACTCTGGCCGGGCGCCAGTTAATTAAATAAATTTTAAAAAAAAGTTTTAAAAAAATGGCGGCGGTTCATCTCTCCTCCCTGCCCCCTCCCAGCCCCCGCCCTCTCTACCTCCCAGCCCCCTCCCTCCCTCTCCCTCCCAGCCCCCTCCTTCTCCCTCCCAGCCCCCTCCCTCTCCCTCCCAGTCCCCAGGTTTTGCGGTGCGCGGGGGCAGCCGCAGCCGTGTGTTTTATTTTTTTCAATAGCAGGCTGCCGGGGAGGTCAGAGCATGCAGGGGGTGGGGCTTAGTACTGGGGAGAGGATGTGCTGAGCTGATCTAAGAGAGAGGTGAGAGGTGTGTGTGTGTGTGTGTGTGAGAAAAACGGGCTGGTGGGGGGTGGGTGTCCCCCAGTCACCCACGCACTCACTCACCCACCCACTCACCCACCCACTCAGTCACCCACCCACCCACGCACCGACCCAAAGTCACCCACCCAGCGACCCAAAGTCACCCACCCACCCAGCGACCCAAAGTCACCCACGCACCCAGCGACCCAAAGTCAAACCGACCCAAAGTCACCCACCCACTCAGTCACCGACCCACCCACCCACTCAGTCACCGACCCAACTCAGTCACCCATCCACCCACACACTCAGTCAACTGAGTCACCCACCTAGCTGTCAAGGGGGAGGGAAGCCCAACCCTGTCGCCCGCCCCCCAAAATTACATCCCGGGCAACGCCGGGTATATCAGCTAGTATGTAAATATATTTAGCTTGTGCTAATCGAGCATCTTACATTTCATTTTCAAAAAAGGGAAAAACCTACAATAACTGTCAGCAATGGAGAATGTAATGCTTCCATTTCTATGTGGAATAGGAAAATCGGTCCTAGCGCCTATAACCACTTCCAAGATCACAAGCTCATACAAAGCAGCAACAAATAAGTGAACCATTATTATTGGCATAATAAAACTTAGAACTTCATATACCGAATATTTCTCTAAAGTTCAACGTTACAGCATTGCTACTTTAAATATCCAACAATAATACAGACAAAATATACCGGTTATAATTCAGATGTAACTTTACCACAATAATAAATGTCCCTGGTATAGTTCATATTCATGTTTAACTGAATAATAAATATCCCTGGTATAGTTCATATAAGAAATATTTTCTAGAAGAGAATGGGAGAAACTTTATTTGTGAAATATGTACCAGATATGGCAAGTATTAAGAGAGCCAGCTTCAATAAGCTAGTCTGACAAGCCAGTATATTATGTTGGAAAAGTTTGTAAACGAAGACAGCAATCATGTGATAAATCATTTGTATAGGTCACACATTCTTTCTGAAAACAATAAAACATATATAAATACTGTAGGCTTACCTTATATTTTCTTGTGGTATTTCTCAAATCTATGCTTGATATTAGCCAGCTGTCCGACTGCTCCTTGGCTGACCATAGCAGATAATCAAAGCTCTCTCCCTCTGGCCTGACAAACACGTTTAGCCTGCTGGGCTCAGAAGAAGATTCCGACCCAGCAATTTGGTAGACCAGTCTGAGACAGCTCCATTCTTCAGGCTGGAGGTCGGCGCTGAGAAGTACAGCTTTCTGACCCGGTGTTCCATATGAAGTGTCCAAGGAAATGTAATGACCTGTAATCACAAGTATAACTTTACATTATCCAGCCATTATTAAAGTAGTGGTCTCGAGAAGGGATTCAGGAGAGCCCGACTACATTCAAGCTCTTTAGCCAACATTTCCTGAAATTTTGCACTATGTTTATGCTTTAACAAGAGACGACAGAGAAGCCCAATGCTACATCCAACATGACAAAAATACACAGTAAAATACTTATATATTCTCTTGAAAAAAGGTAATTTAGTTTAACCCTTTGTCCAAAGCATTGTAAGCTTGCGAGCCACGACAAGGCAGACCCTGTTCGCAAGTCCTAACACTACCAGATAAAATACCAATATACCTCTATTAGGATTAAAATTCTCATTTACCTCTATTAGGAGGGAGAAAGACCATATTGGATCTATATCCAGTAGAATGAAAGGACCTACTCACTTAGAAAGTGCTTGCTTGCTGGGGTTTTGTGTTTTGTTATGCTTTAACAAGAACAGAAAATATTTCAATATAAATCCTTTTTTTGTTAAATAAGGAATGACAGATTGGGGCATGTAAATAGGAAACTAGTCCCACTACTACACGTCAATTACTGTGACATAATATGCTTGTAAACGGTTTATAAATGTATTATGCAACTTATTTATATAACTTACTTGCACCTGCCTAGCCACACACGCAGTTGTCAACAGCTTTCCCGGGGTCAGAGTCTCCATCGGGACGACAGGTTGTTGAAGGAGGGGAGGTGTCTGCAACACTGGCAGCCATGTAGGCGCACCTCCCCACTATATTTCACTCCCCCCGCCAACCCTCTCGCCCCCCCCCCCCCCCCCATTCTCTCTCTTTCACTCACTCTTTCCCCCTCTCTTCCCCCTCGCCCTACCTGTGGAGGTGGGGTCAATCTATGCTCTAACTGGCGGTGGAGGGGGGCCCACCCAGGCAGCCGATACCGGAAGCTGAGTTAGGCATGTAGTGACGGGCCCTCCTCCGCCACCGGGCCCCGACAGAGGTCTCTGCCCTCCCCATCTGTCGCCGACCCTGCATACATAACTATCTTACTTTAGGCTAATACCAGTGGCCCAGTGCAGAGTGAGAAATTACCAAGGTGCTGTTCGAGGGAGGGGCGCAACACTTGTCTCAAAGGGGACTAAACTGGAGAACATTTATACTAGTACTAAGAGAACCATCTTTGGAGACCCAGTTAAGATCTCCAAAGTATATCTATTCTACTCCCTGTGATCCTGTGGAAGTCACTACACCTCCTGGTGTTTCAGGCACCAAACGTAGACTGCAAGCTCTTAGTTTAATGTACTCATGTACAAATTTCTACGTACAGTGTTGTGTATGGAAAAAATATGTTTTTACTGAGGTAAAAAGGTGTGCTACTATATGTATTCTATTAAGAAACCACTGGATGGCACTGTCACTGAATAGTACGGGCGAACACTTTCACTGTATTTTGGTTCTAAAAATAAATAAAGTGTGTTTTGCTTTGCTGGAACTCAATTGGTGTTGTTTTGGATTTAAGGGGGGGGGGAAGTATGTAAAAAAAATTTTTTTGCTAAATTTGCAAAACGAATCCAAGGTTTTGGTTTGAAATTCGCATCGTTTCGAACTTCGACTCGAATTTCGAACCTGTGAACCTGCCCATACTTCCTGTATAGTGCACGTTTCCACATAATGTTGCGCGGAGGGTGCGTATTGGGAATGTGCGCACATTGTCAGTTATACCTGTGAGAATTGTTGCTAGAACACGGGAAAAATATCCACATAACATTTTTCTAGACTTCTCTCCAACCCAAGCACATAGTAATGAAAACATCAAACAAACAGCGCACTAAATGTCATGGGTTGGCATCTGGTTACATAGAACATGAACAGGCCCAGCCCTCCAAAGTTTAGCTGGAAATTGGTGTCAACCCAGTGGGGAATGGAAAGGTTCTAGATTATAAAGCGAAAATGTACAAATTGGCATGGCTCTTCGGAGATTATTTGCTAATCTCTTGTCTGTAAATCTGGGGCAAAACCAGTGTAAAAATAGCACCATGTTTTTCAAAGATAAGGAACCCAGTTAAAAGCAATTTGAGTGTTTGATAAATCTGGTGGAATTCTTTTGCACTGGTTTTGTCTCTGTTTTGCTGACCTTAGTAAATAACCCCATCTGTTTTGCCATGAGACTGGCACTGGCTGCATTAGCATGTAAAATAAAAAAGATGGCCGACTGCAAGCTTTGAGAAAAATTCCACTCAATCTGCATTCAGTTTATATCTGTTGCTGCCGCTCTTCTTTTTGCTGCACATTTCTTGTCCAGGTGCTCTTGGTGATATCGTAACTGAGATGTGACTACTGTACATTGCCATAAATGATATGTGGTGTAGACTGCTTCTTGTTGTGGAACTTGTCAATATTCCAAGCAGGGAATTATATAATGAGAATAGTAAACAAAGGACAACATCTGTGTGCAAAACATATCTCAGCAGCTTTACTTTCCATAGAACAGAGCCTTGTGTGGTAAAATCACACAAACCACTAAAGTATCAAAATATGTCAACCCTGACTAACATGTCCAAAAAGTACAGGCTAATGGTAGGATATGGTGTCCTCTCCAGTTTATCCTTATTCCCTAGATAGATACAGTATGGTGTTATATTGAAATATAAATAGCAGTAGAAAGCACCACATGTTTCTAACGGTTAAATAAAAATCAGCCTGTTACTACAAGCCTAGTGTAGTAGACATAGCAGTGTGTTCAAAAATAGATTTAAATGCATGATTTAAATCCCATGAAGAATATTTAAGACGCTTCCTCCTGTAATTACAATGAGGTTATGCTTTCTTTTGCATAGACTATATAACTAGACACTACAAATAGTACTTTACAGGAATCTGATCCATAATCATGGTAGCATGGCTAAAGCTAGTCAGACTGGGTAGGGAAGCTGTTTTTGAGGTATGTGTTCTTAATTCCTTTAAAAACAGGGGATCTATACAACCATTATTACAGTTTAATTTAAAAAATACAGACAAATCCAATATCATAGAAAAATCTAACTCAACATTATCCACCTTGGAATCTTACAAATGACGGTGTCTGTGTGACTATCACCTTCATTAGCCAGGTATGTTTCTCAGCAGCCGCCTGTGGTGTTCTGTGTCAATCCACACAATCCGACAATAATAATTTGCCCTCCTTGCCATATCCATTACCATATCCATTTAGAATATACTAAATAGATTTCGATTTATAGACACTAAGAACATGCCCGACATACAATAAATTAATGGAAACATTGCTTTTTGAATAGGTTGAAGAACGTGAAAAACAGAATGGACTGACCAAAAGCCCTACCAAAAAAAAAATATCATTATATGGTGTATATATACCACTGTCACAGGCCACACAGTGCGATCACAAACATTTCAACTACTAGGGGCCAAAATCAGTGAGAAGTGAGGGTTCTGGACCAAAAAGGCCGTTGTAATGGCAAAGTACGGATTCCCACTAGTTAAACTCCACTGGAGACTGGGAAACAGATGCTAGAAATCCGGGAGACTGCGCCCCCCAAATCAGTGATTCACAGAGAAAGGCAGGCAGAACTATTGGAATACTCGGGGGGGGGGGGGTGTGGATAGATAGAGACTTGGCGGCATATAGTGAAAGGTATTAGAAGAAAAAGGGGGCATATAAAGAGAGATTAGATAGTGTAGAAAAAAAAACCAAAAACGTCAAAGCCTAGAAAAGAAGGGAATAGAGGGAGAGCCAAGGTCTGTCATTTCCACTGTAGTAGCACAGCTATTTTCCAGCAAATAAAGAAAACGTTCCCAACGTGTACTGTTTTATCCTCCATTTGCTATGTAATTCTGTAGAACTTTCCTATAATTTCAACAGTATGAAAGAAGAAATAAAAAAAAACAATGCAATATATACACCGCACACAACATTTTCAGAAAAGACACAAGAAAATTGGTTCCCAGTTTCGGAGGGGGAACGTACATATTCGACTGAATCAGCAGAACATGTTGTTTTGCCTATCTCCAACTCTTATACTGTATGGCCTTTTTCTACAACAGGTGTGGCCAACTCCATTTCTCAAGGGCCACCAACAGGTCAAGTTTTCAGGATATCCCTGCTTCAGCTGAATCAGTGATATCCTGACAACCTGACCTGTTGGTGGCCCTTTAGGACTGCAGTTGGCCGCCCCTGTTCTACAACAGGGTTCTTAAGGACACAAAGAACCATAGACTAATAATAGTCAGCTTTCACAGCCTATGTCTAAACTCAAAAGCATCCACTAATCCTATTGCAATTTAATATAACAATGGAGCAATTATACAGTTGACACCCACAAGTTACAAGAACATGACTATTTAGGATTCACATTAAATAAACCCCACCTTTCCAACTTGTTGCTGGCCTCTCTGACTGCAAAGGGGTTAATGAAAAAAAAAAAAAAACCTTACAATGCTGCTGATTATGTCTGCTGTCTGCAAACATGAGCAACTACAGACGTGTACCTTCCTTTGGGGAGCGCTTAAATGTGCTGCAGCTGTTATTTCAAGTGCAGCAGTAGCTGCCCAAATGGGATCGCCAACAACAGGATTACCACAAATTATATGAAGAGCGGACACTGCTGGTTAAAAAGTTCCATGTGCTGTAAACCCTTTTTAAGGAGAGACAATTTCATGCCAGAAGTAATCCGAGCAGCTTCTGTTGTCCTTTTGCGACATTGGAAGCCAGGGTTCTTATACAGCATATGTCACTATGGAATTCATTCCCTGTCGTCATTCAATCGGAGACAATGAGCACGATTGGGAGGCCAAAGCCTAAGCTGTCAAGTCCTAGCCTGCTTGTTCCATGCAGGGGAAAATGATCAGTTAGTTTGTCAGCACTATCCGGTGACCCTCCACGAACCCTTCCTCCACATTACATTCTAGATGGAGCAATTGAGCAGCTGGCTCGTGGTGGGAAGTCCCTTCTCCTTCCTTCACTATGAGCAGTTGGAACATGAGCAAACTGGAAGCTACAGGGAGGACTTTCACAAGCTCTTTCAAACCATCAGGCTCCACATCACCCAGATGGTCGAAGCCATTCCAGGTTTATAAACAGTCATTGGAGATGTAAAAGTATCAACTAGATGTAATAGGTTTTCCCCCAAACTCTAGGAGACTTCACTATTACACAGTGTTTTGTGCTGCTCACCTGCTGGCTCACAGAATACTGAGTGTCCGCCGATGGTAGTGGGGACGAACAGGACAGGCTGTCATAGCTGGGTGGTTCTTTCTTACTGGTGCAGTGCCTCCATTCCCTGCAGGCACCTGCTGAACTGGGTGCAGTCCCTGCAGGAAAACTCTCGCATACTTCCCCGGATTAACTGCACTCTCAGGCAGGATA
This sequence comes from Ascaphus truei, assembly GCA_036426205.1. Classification (NCBI taxonomy): domain Eukaryota; kingdom Metazoa; phylum Chordata; class Amphibia; order Anura; family Ascaphidae; genus Ascaphus; species Ascaphus truei. Next base: position 12,406 of record WSYH01003393.1, read on the forward strand.
CAGCATACAACGGTATACTTCTTTTCAAGTCCCTGGAATCAACCCCCAAGGCTTGAGGCCCTAAAGGTCTATCCTCAGCTCTTCCCTTATGTCCTGGTGGCAAAAGGGGTAGTGGTCCCACTCCCCTAAGGGAGGGGAAGGAAGGTGGGCAGAGCCCTGACTCCACACTTCCTAGAATTCAGCATAGCCTCTAAATTTAGGCTCTGCATCTCTTTTTGTACCCAGGAGGAGGGTCCAAGGTCTGAGTCCTTGAGTGGGCCTTACACAGGCCTTAGCCCGCCCCCCGTCACTCAAGGAAGCTGCTTACTGCAGGGAAAAACCGAGATTGACCCTAACACTGCCTGCACTGGCACCAGGGCTTGTGTGTTATGCAGGGCAGATTAGTAGGCAAGAGGATACATGGCTACACAGATACACAATTATTGCAAGCACATTTCAACTGAAAAAAAAAGTCCAGGCTTTATATTTTCCCAGCTATAATTTAAAAATCTGCCGTCTACATCTGCAGCGCCCCAAACGCGGATGCCTGATGGGGTTCCCCAATTAATCTCTGCTTTTGCTTTCTGCTGTGTTTCGTCAGCCCCACCCTCTGGAATGAAAATGCCCTGGAGGACAAAAGGATTCTGAAATCACAGCTGCATTCATTCTGAACCCCTTCAGTCTACATCTGCGTCGGCCCAAAGGCAGCGTAGCCAAAAGGTAGCCAAAGGGTGTGAGCCATTTGCTACCGTTCGCTGATGTTTGTTGGTGTTAAAATTGCTATATTTCAATCTGAAACTCTCCAACCCTTTTACCCCTGCACCCAATTTTCCAACTCTGACAGTCCATGAAATATCTGTGGATATCTGTGACTGAACCAGGACTTAGGATGACTACGGGTCAAAACTCTGTGATATCCATGCTCCACTACGCAGAATAAGAGTACGGGGGCCCACCTTCCGTGGGTTACAACTGACCTTATAGCGCTCTACCATCTTAGGGATGACTTGTGGAAAAGTTACCAAGTAACAGGCACTACCAAGGATCTTAAAAACTACAGATACCTGCGGAATATGTGCACAAGGCAAACAAGACACGCAAAAGCACAATATTACTCTGACAATCTTCGCCAGAACACATCAAACCCAACTAACTTCTGCAAGGTTATCAATAATATATTCCAGCCTTCTAGCCATCAACAACTATGTAATATCATTAAGGAGGATATTACTCTGACAAATCCCACTGACATTGCAAATGCATTCAATGATTACTTTGTGGTGTGTGCTACTAACTTATTAGCAAAACGCAACCCAAACCACAGACATGAACCTCACTCTATAATATGGGCATGATAAGCCACTATAGCAGCCAATGGTCACCCTAATCAAAAAGCATGAAGGCCAAAAATACACAATAATAAAACATACACAAGCACCTAAACACCACAATTAAATAAATAAAAGCACTAGCCAACAAATCAATTAATTAATTGTAAACACTAGCCAACAAATCAATTAATTAATAAAACCATTAGGCAGCACATCAATAAAAACCAGTAGCCAACACCAAAAATAATTTAATAAAAACGTTAAACAATAGGAAAATGAAATCAAAACAAGCCATCCAAATTACAAAAATTTAAGCCAAACAATAAACAGACAAATAATAAACAGCAATCAATAGAAAAAAGGCTTTTGCCAAACAAATGCATTGACTGTTAATGTATTATTCTGTGCCATTTGGTACAGATAAATACAGTATCAGTCATTGGGCAATAAAAAACATTAAAAAAAAATACAAATCAAAAAACATGAAAAAAATACATCTACATACATTCAATATTTTTCTTACCTTTAGAAGTGTTGACCCTCCGAATCCTTTCATTTCTGCAAACTCTCATACAGCGACGTCATCAAAGTCAATCCACCTTGAAGAGCCGGAACAGGTAACAAAATGCTTCTTTCTGTTATCTTCTATCACCTTCTTCTATAATTATTTCTCTTTTCTTTAATCTTCTCTTCATCTGTCAATCCATAACCCCATGGTAAATCCACAAAATGATGTTGTCTCGTCGGCTTCTTGAGGTAAAATGATCCGTCAAGGCCTTATATATGGCCTGTGACGTCACATTTTACGTTCAGATGTACAGCGCCAATCTGATTGGACGCTGTATCGTGCCCGCCTCTTTTTTTTGTTTGTTAAGGATGTGATGTCATCTCCAAGGGAGGTACGTCACATCCTTAAAACCACATGGCTATATCACATGGTATTACAGCCAATGGTATTGAAGACAATCCCATTGGTTGCTGTACCATGTGATAGGTTACATTAGTTCAAAAGGATGTGACATCATCCCTTAAAGTGATGTCATATCCTTTTGCACTAATGTAACCTATCACATGGTATTACAGCCAATGGGATTGTAGACCCTGCTGTCCTGAGAGCGAACTGAGAGCGTTCTCTGGGGGGAGGGGGAGAGCGAGCAAAGCCAGGAAAGCCGTTGCGGGCCGCACAGTTAGTGCGGGCGTACCTCATGCGGCCCGCGGGCCGTTTGTTGTGCAAGCCTGTTCTAGCGGAACCCCTGACACTGCTCCGCAGAACCCTGGTTGGGAATCACTGACCTAATGTAACATTGACTTCCTGCGTTAACTATAACGGAGCTCTATGGATTGATGTTGTTACAGGGAACACCTCTTATGCATAAAATTAGCACTAACGTCTGCGTTGGTGAGCTTTGAAGATACATGTTAGCACTTAACGATGCGCTAATATAAGTTAATGCCTCGTTTAGTCAATAATAGAGCTTTGGGGATCAGGGCCCATGTGTTTTCCTAAGCATGCATTTGTGATATTCTGATACAACTCCCTAGTAAGTGAGAGGAAAAACTGGGCATAGAGAAAACGTTTGCTGGTCAGCAAATAGAAGATACTAAAATGTATCTTCCACTAGACCAGGGGTCTGCAACCTCTCAAGGAAGAAGAGCCATTTTATTAAAAAAAAATCTTCCTCCAAAATATTCCACGAGCCGCAACACATGCATGAATATTACACCCCCACAAACACATACATATACTGTACACACCGATAGGTATATACTGTGTAACGGGTGTTCGTGTCTGGTCTGACCCCCCCAATCTCACATTGGCCCCTGTGGTCTATCCAGCCCAGTTACATGTCTGTGTATGATGGTGCACCTGTAGGCAACAGGACTCCTGAGTCTCCCGCTTTATGGTATTGGGGGATGTCAAGCAAGACAGGTATTTGAGGTAGTGGGTGATGAGTCCTACTCACATCATGTGCAGCGCCTCCACCTTATCGAGATCTATGCATATGCAGGTAGATGGTCCCGATGAGGAACTCCTTCGTGGTGGTGAGGGCCCCAGGAGAGTAATTGCAGACTCACACCAGGGGATTCTCTTTACACAAGTCATCTTTTTTGTACCAGAGGTGGGCGAGCTTCCCTTTCGCAGTAATTTGTCTCAGCCACACATTCTCCGTGATTCCTTTCAAAAGGTACGCCCTCCCAATGGAGTGGGATTCCCTCTCCCCGTAGGGAGATCACCCCTGTGCCAGGTCTCTGGACACAGTTGGCCTTAGCTAACTTAAAGATTAGTTGGTACCCCTAGTTACGACACTAGGGGGCACCTTCCACTTGTGACTTCAACCTTCCACTTCTACGCCGTACGCACGCACTAACTTTAGGCAGTGTAGTGCCTTATGTACCTCAGGAGGCAGGCACATCTCTGAGGTCACTAACAATGGACTCAGAACATGTAGCCACTCCCATCCATACATAGGGCACCTCACCAGGGTGTGAGGGCAAACCTCCATAATTACTGCTGGCATTCCTGTAACTTACCAGGTCTTGCTGCCAGCAGGAGAGATGACAGTAGGTATTGTTAGGCATGACTACAACTGTATAAACATTAATATACACCAAAATATGTGGGAGAATAAAATGCATCTCACAATAATAAATCCCTTTATTTAGTTTTTTTCATACATACACTACCCTCACCAAAAACAAATACATAACCCTCCCCCAAATACACACATATATATATATATATATATATATATATACACATATACACACATATATATATATATATATATATATATACACACACACATACACACACCAATAGAAATCTTGGGGACGCAGGTTAAATTAAAGGAGCAGCCCCCCCATCTTCCCCTTGTAATCCCCACATCTCACACCTCCCCCCCCCCCATTAATCCCCATATTTTATCCCTCCTCTCATTAAACCCCACACCGCATAGCGTATTGTTTGTTGGGATATGGGGAGAGACAGAGGGGGGAGGAAGAAGGGGAGAAGGGGGAGGAAGGACGGGGGGGGGGGAGAGAGAGAGGGGGGGAGGAGAGGGGGAGAGAGAGAGAGAGAGAAAGGAGAGGGTGAGAGGAGGGAAGGGGAGGGTGAGAGGAGGGAAGGAGAGGGAGAGAGAGGGGGGGGGACATTGAGGGGAGGGGGAGAGTGTCACATTGAGGGGAGGGGGAGAGTCATATTGAGGGGAGGGGGAGAGAGTGTCATTAAGGGGAGGGGAAGAGAGTGTCATATTGAGGGAAGAGAGACATGGGGGGGATGCTGACTTGTGGGGGGGGATGCTGACATGGAATGGGCTGGGGGGATGTGGAGGGGGGTATTGTATGTTTGATGTGGAGGGGGGTATTGTGTGTTTGATGTGGAGGGGGGTATTGTGTGTTTGATGTGGAGGGGGGTATTGTGTGTTTGATGTGGAGGGGTGTATTGTGTGGGTGAGGGGGAGAGATGGGGGTATGAGAGATAGATGGGGAGTATCGTAAAGATTGATAGTGAGGGGTTCTGGGGGAGATATGAGGATGATGATGATGAGGAGAGATGATGATGATGATGATTTAACCCGTGCGGCCCAAATTTTTTTTCCTTGGAGCAGTTCGGCCCTTCTCGCTTTACGGGTTGGGCAGGCCTGGTCTAGGACCATGTCCATACCGTCCCGCCAGTACGTCCACGAGTGGGCCCTGCGGCGCCACATGCCTCCTTGACATATGGTCGCTGTTAGTCACGTCCCAGTCTCCCTGCCGTTACTCAGCTTACAAACTGCCCCGCGACAGTTATCAGGGTTCTCAAAAGCCTGAGTTGTAAATATCAAAGAGGATACTGACATCCACTGGAGTACCTCCCTGGTTGACTGTCGCTGTGACATTATGAGGGACAATGTCCCGCAGTTTTTATAGCTCCCTGACGCCCCACCCGGTGGGAGCCCACTTATCTAACCTAGAATGCGCACCCGAACAGAAGCAAAGAGGAGTGTCAGACGCCTCTAGCCGCCTCCCTCCCAGGGAGTGATGCCGGTAACCGCCGGTCTGAACTAAGCCGCCACAGTGCCTGCGGTTCAGGTGAAGCTCAGTTATTCGTGGATGCCTTGCAAAAGCTTACTGACAAGATAAGTCAGCTGGCGCCAACCCCAGCCCTCCCACAACTAATGGAGGCTCTGACCATGTTCTCCCAGTCGCAGAATTACCGGAAGCTCAAAGCCTTCTCCAGAGTCCTCCAACGCCTGCTGGTGAGGAAGGGATATACTCCTGGAAAGAACTTACGCTGACGGTGCTAGAAGAATGGTCCTGCACCGATGCAGTAAAACAGCAGTGCATCATGGAATGCCTTAGGCTGCCCGCCTCTACCATAGTGAGCATCCATCGGGAACAACACCCAGACCTGACACCTCGGATGTTAGTGTATTTCTTGGTAGAAGCCTACGAATTCGAAGAGGATGGCATGGAGAGCTGGTCTAGATACTACTTCCTTTACCAGAAAGAGGGAGAAGAGTTGTCGGCGTTCATCCACCGCATACAAATGATCTTAGGGACTCTACTCAAACGCAAGCTGATTCCCGCCTCTCAGATGAATGAAGCCCGCCATACCCAGTATTTGCGAGGATCAAGTCCGACTCATCCCATAGCCAATATGATTCACTCTAATCTCATACAAGGGAGTCCTCCTATGTTCACGGGACTATTTCGGCAAGTGAAAGTGCATAAAGCACATAGCCTGTTACACTCTCCTCAGAAATCCAAAGGAGCCTCTGCTACAAAAAGCAAAGAGATCTCCAATAAGAGAGAGGGCTCAGCGCAAAGCCTGCCGGGGTCAAGCCTAAACCCTCAGGGAGAGTATCCCCTCCGTACAGCAACCGCCCTGCCCACAGGGAAGTCATCTGCTATCATTGCGGTAAGAAGGGTCATCTCTCCTTTGCCTGCCCCAAGAAGGAAGACCAAAAAACGAAGCCCTTCCCCCAAGAATTTTAACCCTAACGTCATGATCTGCGAGGTTTACACGGCCGAAGCCGGAACAATGGAGGCCTCAGGTGGAATCGGTTCCCCACCCTCAGATGAACCTTCGGGACCGAGCACTGAGGACGGAAATTCCCCATCGGACGCCTGTAGCAGGGTAGGACCCGTAGCACCTTATATGCATTGTCGTGGATGGCATCTATTCCTCGGCTTTGTTGGACACCGGGTCCCAATTGACCATCATATATCGGGGTTTTTACGATCAACACCTTCAGCGGCGGCGTTGCAGTCGGCGGAACATATGAAGGTGAGGGGGCTGAGTAGTGAAGATTACCCCATTGATGGGATTGTGACGGTCTGCCTGGAAATCATGCAGTTTAATACCAGAAAATCGCACTCTATGGAGGTGCAGGCCCTGGTGTGCCCTGAACCCCAAGAGAAGCCTAAGTATCTGATCATCTTGGGGACCAATGCGGAAATAGTACGCGTGGTAATTCGGGCCTACCAACAAGAAACCAACGAACTGCCTATTTCCAGTTTACGGCTTCATTTCATCCAAGGAGAGGAATGCAACAGGATACCTGCGATAGACAGTCATGGGGTCCTCTTCAACCGCCGAGCCGGCCTGACAAAAATTCCACCAGGGGGAGTGCAACGAATGGCCGCCTGGTGTTGCTATCCTGACCCGGGACAAAACAGATCATCTCTTCTCATTGGAAAGCAATCCGGAGGAAGATACCAAGAGAGGATACAAGATAGTACCCGAAGAATGAGACTGGATGTCCTCGATCCCTCTCCGAACGAATGTGTAAGTCCAGAATATTTCTCCATTCACTATGGCTATCGATTTAGGACAGAAACTGGGCCGTATATATACCGTTTGCCCCATGGAAACCATGCCTCGAGTCAACACTGCCGCAGCAAGTGAGCAACCTGCGGAGTTGAGCTTCAACTTTGGACTCTCGACGCTACCGGCAGAATGGAACGACTGGCTGACGGTCAAATTGGAAGAGCGACGGGCAGTGTGCTCCATGAGCGAGATGGATGTGGGTTGCAGTCGCAGCGCCCAACACACCAGCAGACTGTGTGACACTACCGACGACAGAGAAGCCCAATGCTACATCCAACATGACAAAAATACACAGTAAAATACTTATATATTCTCTTGAAAAAGGGTCATTTAGTTTAGCCCTTTGGACAAAGCATTGTAAGCTTGCGAGCCACGACAAGGCAGACACCTGTTCGCAAGTCCTAACACTACCAGATAAAATACTAATATACCTCTATTAGGATTAAAATTCTCATTTACCTCTAATAGGAGGGAGAAAGACCACATTGGATCTATATACAGTAGAATGAAAGGACCTACTAACGTGGGAAGTGGGGAGGGGCGGGCTTAAAACCAGGGAAGGAGGAGCCACTAACCTCCAACAGCTGAAACAGCTAACAAAACACAAAACCCCCGCAAGCTCTTTTTGGGAACCCCTGAACCCCCACAAAATATATATGTATATAAGTGTCAAAAAGGAGTGCTGCATCAGAAACATCCAGAAGGACTCCGGCCTGTGGCGTATGTCAGCCATAGCTTGACTCCCAGTGAACAAAACTATCCAGTGCACAAATTAGAGTTTCTGGCCCTCAAATGGGCAGCCTTGGATAAACTCCATTATTACCTCTATGGAGTCGCCTTTGAAGTAAGAACGGACAATAATCCCCTCACTTACATCCTGACCTCAGCCAAGCTGGATTCTTCCGGTCACCGATGGCTGGCAGCGCTGTCTAACTACAACTTCACCCTTAAGTATAAGCCAGGCCCCCTGAACATTCGAGCTGATGCCCTGTCTCGAAGACCTGGACTAAGCGCGGCTCCTGATGACGATCAATGGGACGAGATTCCGGGGCCAGGGCTGCGAGCTATGTGCTGTACGGCTGCCATTATCAATGACCAAGTGGCCATTTCAGAACCAAGAGTTGCGGATTCTCTAGGGTCCCAGTCCAAGCCATTCCAGCTGCTTTCCGTGATCCCAGTGTAATGCACATCACCCCAGATAAGATTATATCCTGGAAAGATATGGCTCACTATCAGGGTCATGACCCCATAGCCGGTATCATACGCCAGTTCGTTCAGAAAAAACGGCCTTACCTGCTAAAGCGTGCCGCCAGCGATGTGGTCGCCATCCTTATGATAGAAGCTGACAAGTTCGAGATTGATACCGGACTATCTACAGAGTGGTGAGATACCACAATCACCCGGACAGACAACAACTGGTTCTTCCCAGGAACCTGCGACATATGGTCCTGAAGGTGCTAAATGATGAACACGGACATCTCGGTGTCGACAAGACGTCCGGACTCGTCTGAGACCGGTTTTTATGGCCGAAAATGCGAAGTTGAGTCAGAGATGCCTTGCATCGCGGTCTACCACATTAAAGATTCCGAGGGCCGGGTAAAGGTATGGCACAGAAATCATCTGCTCCCCATCCCACAAGTGGGCGATGATGAGCCCGAGATACCGGCTACTCCCCTGGACGGTGAGCCGAACTCAGAGGTTGGTCAAGAGACTGTAACTGATACCACCTCTGAGGACCCTATAGAGGGACCCTCTCAAAGGGGCCCCCGACCTCAAGAGGCATCTCCCAGAGGAGCTACAGGTAAAGGGCCCAGGAAACAAGCACATAATAGAGTTTTTCCAGAGAGCTAACCCCTGGATCTACAAAGCCAGTGCTTTGTGCCCCAAAGAGACTGTTCAGAGACACTATTCACCTCAAGGAAAGAGGCGGAGCCTCAGGACTATTGTTATTACTCCCCCGAGGGAGTTGCTGAAGAACAGATCCGAAGGAGCTAAAGATACAGACAACCTCCAACAAGGATGACCTATGATCAAATTCACTAACATATTGGGGCCCCCCATTGAGGCTCAGCAGTGGTCTCGAAGCAAAATCCAATCTGTGATTGTGATGCTCACAGAATTGTGCAACATTGTTTAAAGCTGATTCAATGTGATAAGTTGTATTCACACATATTGCATTTTTATTATATAAGCTATGTGTTATATTGTTGGGTTATGCTGTTCCCAAGCGGGCATGTTGGTATTTTCACCAGGGGGAGAGTATAGCAGGGTCCCCTGGTGCGTGCCCCGTGTTCCCTTACCTCCCGGCGCGGTCACACCTAGCAGCAGAGGCAGGGAGAGTAGGGAGCGGCGAAACAGCTCGCCGGAGGCTCCGGCGGCTCCCTCAGCAGGGCACCGCCATATTGGAAGCTTGCGCATGCGCAGAGGCACAGTAGGGAGCGGTGGCCATTACACAGAGGCTCCGCATGGGAACTACAAGCCCCATAAGGCATAGGCGCGAAGAACACAAGACGCCAGGAAGCCAATAGTGCGGCCGGATTCCCCTGCACAGAATAAGATACATTTCGCGTGCTGTGAAGGCCACGCCAGTCGGCTCTGGGACAAGGTTAGGGGAGGTTGTGAGTGCAGGGGTCCGTGACCCTCGGCACTAGGCCAGATATCCCCCTAGGCCTCGACTCACTTGTAAAGGTTATGGCTGCTTTAGGAACAGGCCCTTATGTAGGGACTCTGCCCCATTAGCCATTTGGTAGTCAGGGACACAGCTGCCACGCAGCACAGCCCTGCAAGGTGAGTTCTGGGACCAGAGCCCAAAGGACATAGAGACTATTCTGAAGGTGATATTATCCACGCCGGAATTCACCCCACGCGCGGCAAACAACAACGTTGAATCAGACGGATCCCCCTTTTGTTACTCTGCTATAGCCGAATGCAGGAGCCCCAGCAGGTATCTAACCAGTCCACTAACACTCCACGGGATAGCGATATCTCCAACACATCTTGGGTGGGTCTTGACATTGGGGCATGGACATCAGAAATTGGTGCCTAGAACCCATGGTACTTTGGGACATTCACTGTGATCCAGGTGGGGAATATATATCTTGCTGTGGGATACAGGGTTTCTATGATATTGCGTACTGAGGTTATTGTTGTGTTATATTGTTATGATGCATATACTAAACTGTTTTAGCCATAACTTTGGTGTATGTGGTTACTGTATGTGGGTCCTTTGTCAGGGGTCATTCTACACTCTAGAATCCTGCACAGGTGGAGGCGCTATTATTGTAAGTATCGTCCCAGAAGGATACATCCCAGGCTCTCATTGGCGGAGGCTCAGGCTTCCTGTGAGCCTAACAGGTATTGCACCACACCCGGTAATACAGAGATATTCCCACACGTCCCCATCTGCGATTGGGGGAAGAAACTGTGTTACATAGTATTCTTCTGTTTGATCCAATCACTACTATAGCTACTTACTGCTGCAATAGTGTAGTATGTAGAAGGTTAACATAACGCAAGACTCCCAGGGTATAAAAATATTTTTTTTTAACAAAAACACTATAGTACAGAGAATCAAGACTAAAACTAAATAGGAAGTCTCCCACTCATATAGATGTCTTGATTAGTGACATAATCCAGGTGTATCGAGGTGCAGAAAACTCCAAATGTATGGAAAAAAATAGATGCAAAGATAGTGTAAAAATGTTTATAATACAAAGCTATGAATAAAGCATTGCACTTGCAAATTGACAATAAGTCCGGTGCCGATGGATTACACAGAGTCACAGAGGAAAGATTGCTTGATCCTCGTGGAGCTCCTTCTTCCAGTCTCCTCAGCTCATGTTTCTGCGGGCCCGCACAGTCTGATGATGTCACAGTTGAAAGCAGATTCGAGTGGGGAGAGAATTTGTTCGTCGGGGACCAGGGTTGCCGCTCAATCATGTCAATTCTGTAGAATAGTCCAATGACCCTATGCATTTCACTCGATCCAGAGCTCTGGAGATCTCTGAAGGGGCCTTATGGCAGAACACTACTTAGTAAATATTGTCCATTGTCTTTATCCTTTATAAGATTAGAAGTACTCTCAAGTGATTAGTTCACTTTCTTATAGTACTTTCTCTCTGCATCTGCTTTATTTGCTGTGCTCCACCTTGTTTTTACTTTGGTGTCAGAAAACGTGTTTTATTTTATCTTTATTAGAATAAGAAGAGAGAGAAGAGGCACTCTTTTAGAGGAGCTGTACTCCTAAATACTCCAAGTGGATAAAATACTCAGAGATGTATAATGACCTAGACAAAATAACTTTTAATACAATTATAAAGAATGAGAAAGTGCTGAAAAATAGAGGATGTATTAACATAATACAATATATCCATGATTTATTAACCTAACAGATAAAAGTTATACATTTATTAAGAGACAGAATCAAGTAAATAATAAAACAAAATGTAATTATAAAAAGCACAAATCTAAGGCTCAAGCTAACCTTGCACTGCACGAGCCAAATGATGCTCCTGTTTCAAAGTCCTGTTTCAAAGTCAAGTACACTTCTCACTGTTCTCACTGTTTCTTCAGCACTAAGTGTTGTAACGCTTGCTGGTTCTAAAGCCCTAAGTTTAAAGGAAAGTTCCTCTTCCTTTGACTCCTGTGCAGTGTTTGATATACCTATGAATAACTCTAAGGCTACTGATTTAATGTCTAGTTTCCCTTCCTGCGATCCCCTTGCAGTGTGTGAAGACCCTATTAATGAATCTAAGGATCCTGTTTCAAAGTCAAGTTCCCCTTTTTCTGACTCTCCTGCAGTTTCTGCTTTAACCCTTGCTAGTTATAAAGCCCTAAATTTAAAAGCATGTTCACCTTTTTCTGACTCTCCTGTAGTGTTTGATATACTGTACCTATTATTAATGCTAAGACTCCTGCTTTAAAGTCAAGCTTCCCTTTCCCTGATTCCACTGTAATATCTGAGGTCCCTTTGACTGATTTTAAAGGGTCTATTCTAGTAGTTTCGATAAGTGAGTTATCAACAGGTTTGGGCACTTCGAGCGAGTTTGCATGTGCAGCTTTGATAACATGCCAAACTCGCTCGAGACCTGCTTCTCCCTGATCAATAGCGCTTCCGCTCAGACAAACAGAGCGGGAGCTCAAAAAATGCTCAAACATGCATTTTTTGACAGATTGATCTATTAAGGTAGCTACGAGATTCACATTGCCCTTTGCTCTGAATATGCACTGATGCTATTAGACATGAACTCCCAACCATTAATAAAAGGTATAAAGGATAGACAAAACTTTAAGTGGAACTAATGTGTAAAAAAAACCGTATAGCGTTTTAGCATCAAATGAAAATAACAAATATGCACACAAAAGAGGTACAAATCTAAAACTATAGGGAATGCAACACGATGGAAGGAAAGGAAAATGGGGGAAGGGGAAAGAGGGGAAGGTGGAAAAAGGAAAGACAACTAACACGGAACAGGGGAAGGGAGACAATATTTTTGGGGGGTGAGCCCCTACTTCAGGCCCGTTCCCAAAGATCAATAAGAGCAAAGGTACTTCCCTTAAACGCTATGATAAAAACCCTCCCTAATAGGTAGGAAATCAGTGTAGTCCCTACTAGGTATACATCCTAAAAGAATACAAAAAAGGGGGCAGCCCAGTACAGCACTAAGGATAATTAATCAAGGAAGTGGAGAATTTGAAGACAGTCCACAGGACAATGTATTCATGCCACCAGACCACACTGCACTAGAGAAAATAACAGTTTCTTCTGTCAAATGTAGGATGCCACAATAGAAATCAGTCTGAGATAGTCCCAATGTATACCCAATAGGAGTAACGTTAGGTTTTGATGAAAGTCTCTGACGCGTTCACAGTATCCCTGGTAGTCAAAAATTGGCATCAGGTGAACAGCTGGAGACCGGGTATGATCAGCTGTAATGTGGAGTTTAAATCACCACTGGTGATGACATCAGGGGTGGAGACTGCAACCAGGGGCACTGATTGGTCCAGGCCACTGACATCACTAACCACGTGAGGCATCAGCCGACATGATTGGTCCAGGCTATTGATGTCACGAGTCACATGGTGCATCAGCCGGCGAGAACCCTGTGATGCAGTGGGATGTAGCTATTGTGATTGTCTAGGCAACTGGGAGATCAGAAACGTCCAGGCAATCCATATACAGTAGCAGGAAACATGAAACATAAAGGCATAAAACAAAGTTAAAACATACCAGATGCAATGTTGTGCTATGTACAAAGGGAAGCAACACTAAACAATAAGTGAGCAGATTAAATCACCCTAGGAATAAGTGATATAGTACAAGAGGCCCTTGAAACAAGCGGAAACCCCTTCCATCCTGTGAAGGGGAGGGGAAAGGGGAAGGTAGAGGGGGGTAAAACCCATGGGAGTCAAGGACCGATTACGAAGCACATGACGAAGCGATGACATACATGGCAGGAACATGTTATGGACATACACTTCAAACGTATTGGACAACAGCTCAACATGAGGAATGGTCCGGTCTGTGGAAAGAGTGAGAGCATAGTGTCAATACATAAAGGTCCATGGACATAAGTCACCTAAACACGACTACGTAGGCACAGGGACTGGCACCAGGGTAAGGTGGTGAACGTGGTCCAACTCCACCCATATATTAGAAATAACAGTTTAAATCAAGCTCTTTATTGATCTCTTCAGATATCATAGTGCCTTATTGTCTAATCCATTTGGATTCCTTCTCTAACAGGAGCCTGTTAATGCTCCCGGACGGCTCTTTTCAACTCCATCTATGACCTGGTACCGCAATTGGCTTGCATTGTGTCCCAATTGTGTGAAGTGATGTGCCACTGGCGCCTCCAGATCAGACTTGCGAATTGCATCTTTGTGTTGTCTAATCCTGTCCTTGACGCACTGTGTAGTTTTACCCACATATCCCAGACCACAAGGATATTTGACCAGATAAACGACATTTCTAGACAACCAAGTTTAAAATCTTTTTATAAAGAATTTTTTGCTTGACATTGGGTAAAAAAATTGGTTTCCCTCTTGTATGCTGTCACATTGGCTGCAACTGAAACATCTGAAACTTCCTAATTGGGAGTTCCTAGAAATGTCGGTGTTTCATTTTTTTCTTGATATAGGTGAAAAACACAAAATGAAGGGCGCAAGAAATAGATGAAAAATTCTTTATACGTAGCTTTGAATATTAAAATACACACAATACAATGGTAGATATTAACATCTCCCAGTAGGGTCAAAATAATATATAGCAATGGTGGGATAGAAGGTAAACAAAAAATATGAGAGCAAATAAAATTGAATGTCTAATGAGTGTAAGAAAATGAAAACTATAATTGCCTGACCAGAGAGTCTGAGAGACTCTCTCCTTCTGTGACCGCTGGTGGCAAGAACAGATGAAGGCAGTAGTTTTCACACTGGAGTCAAACGGGCTGCTCAATGGCTCCAACAATGCTGGGCAAGTGTCAGTTTGAGTTCTGCCAAACCTCTGCTGCTAGGCAGTTGCTGCTGAGCCTCCCCACGGATGCCGTTTCTGTGTGTGCTTCATCCCTTCAGTGTCTGGGTGAGCAGCTTGCCTCGGGGTTACTTCCTGGTATCGCGTGATTGGCCAGGAAATGATCCGCCCTCGTCAGGCTTGTCCACCTCTAAGCGAGCCTCTGAGCCTCTCTACTCAGTATGAGTACAACTGCAGGTCAGGAGTTGGTCAGGATTTGATTACAGAAATCTGAACTAGCTCTTTGCTGCTCCTACTAATTTCCTCACTTGATGCGAGATCATCAGGTATGGTCTTTTTTTGCATCATTGAGTATATTTATCAGTTTTATTTTCATTCTTGCACTTCTATTTTTGATTAACTGTGTTTTCATTGATTTTATTATGTATAGTTATATTTTTTCCAATGCTCATCCGCCCGGTGGTCGGATTAGGACCCTATCCTGTGCAGCTAGAGGTTTACCTAGTATTCAGGGGGGATAAGGGTGTATTGAGCCACGCGCACCCCATAAGAACCTCAGTGCATGTGCCTCGGTACATATTTTTCCCTGTTCCCCCTATATCAGCCTTAATGAAGTGATCTCTGAGGTACTTGCCTCGTTTATATGAAAAGAGGATCTTACTGGTCAGCGCCAGAGCAAGTAGGTTATCAGTGCTGAGAAGGGGCCAGTGGCATAAGATAATGTTATTCACCCATACACTCCAGGTGCTATAGGTTTAAACAAAGAGAATGGAAAATGATCTGCTTATTCCTTGAGTCTGGGGTCCATTACATACACTGGCGACACACTTTATTCGAGCTCGGCTAGTCCCACGAATTCGGGTATACCCGGGTGTATTGAGGTTTGTGACTGTTTTCTGCCCGAGTGCATTGAGGTATTTTCCAGGCAGGGATTGAAGCATTTTATTCCCGCTGGCTGCAATACTGCACAGTATATTTATATATACTGCATTACAATTCATGAATTTATGCCATCTGGTAGACATGCGAAGCATTGCAGCCTATTAAATCCTAATCATTATCATTTAACAGATCAGCCGCCCGTCAGCCAGGCATGAACCCAGGCTGGGAAGGCAAACGCAACGGGGCTTGTCAGAGGTGAGGAGCGGCGCATTCCAGGTATCTGCCAGGTACATACTGGGTATTTGCTCGAATAAAGTGTGTCGGTGCAGTAATAATGATGGCCTTAAAGGAATCTCTGCCTTGTCCCGTTGAGCCTGGAGGAGTGGAGCAGGTTAACCTCGGCTCTCGAATTTCCTTTCCATGCTATTTAGACCGTAATGATACAGTTTCAGAGGAACTGATGATTCTCCTCGCCCTTAGAAATTGGCTATATGGGAGACATTTGATGGTACCTGGGGGATGGAAACTCTGGAAATGCAGCAAGTTATTTCTTTCTGTTTTTTGGCAAAAATTTCAGATTCCAACTTATGGTTGATGATCTTAATAGTCGTGTCCAATAAGTTAATGGCTGTCTTATCGGTCACCGAGGTGAAGCCAATGGTGTTACGTGATGAGTTAAGATTCTTCATGAAGGCAAACAGATTCTCCTCGAACCCAGCCCAGATCATAAAGATGTCATCAATGTAACAGACCCACATATGCCCACACAACATGAATAACAAATGGTGAAATACAATATTGTCCTCAAACTGATTCATGTATATGTTGGCGTATGTGGGTGCAACATTAGATCCCATTACTGTCCCCTGTGCTTGAATGTAGAAAGTTTCTTTGAACAGGAAATTATTTTTCCCTGAGTGATGTCCAGAGGATTTAGTGCAAACAGGTATTCTTTGGGTGTGAATAATCTCTCCAAATTCAGGTCAGTCTTAACAGCCTCTATCCCTTCTGCATGTGGGAAGGAGGTGTATAAACTTTACATCCAAAAGTCACAAGCAAAACTTTCTCAGTCAGTAAAGGAAATTCCTCAATTTTCCATAAAAAATTAGAAGTATCCTGGATATAGGACCTTGAGTTAGTTACCAAAGGGCGGAGCAATTTATCCAAAAAGATCGCTAATGGCTCCTCTTTAGATACTGGGGCAAATTGAAAATTGTGGGCAGTGTTGGGAGAAAGTGGGGCTATAGGGGTACTCTCAGAATGAGGTTCATGTTTGTGGTTCGGGTTGCGTTTCGCGACTAAGTTAGCAATACACCCCACAAAGCAATCATTGAATGCATTTGCAAAGTGTGATTTGTCAGAGTAATATCCTCCTTAGTGATATTACTTGGTTGTTGATGGCTAGAAGGCTGGAATATATTGTTGATAACCTTCCAGACGTTAGCTGTGTTTGATGTATTCTGGCAAAGATTGTCAGAGTAATATTGTGCTTTTGCATGTCTTGTTTGCCTTGTGCACATATTTAACAGGTATTTGTAGTTATTAAGATCCTTGGTAGTGCCAGTTACTTTGTAGCTTTTCCATAGGGCATCCTTGAAATGGTAGAGCGCTATAATGTCAGTTGTAACCCACAGAAGGTGGGCCCCCATACTCTTATTCTGCATAGTGGAGCATGGGTATCACAGAGTTTTAAGAACTCGGATTGGAAATAGTCGAGTGCAGAATCGGGGTCGGGAATTAAGTTGATTCTGTACCAAGGGCAGTTGGTAAGGTTAGCCTGAAACTGTTGTGGGTTCAGGTTTCTAAATATTCTAGTGAGGAGAACTTTAGTGCTTGATTGGGGTGGTTTAATTTTCCTTACACAGTACACTATTGCATGGTCACTGAAAATGTCAGGAAGGATGCCAGAGGATTGGATTCTGCAGGGATTAGAGGAGAGAATCCAGTCTAGCAAAGAATGGTTGTGAGATTTCAGGTTTGTCCGTGTGGGTTGGGAAATGAGTTGCGTTAGGTTAAGTGACATAAATTGTATCTGGATGATGTGGTTTATAGGATCGAGCCAATTGTAGTTGAAATCCCCAAGAACTAGCAGCTCATTCTTCTCATTCAGAGAGGAAATGGAGCCAAAAAACTGGGTGATATCAGTCAGGGACTGTAGAGGGGCTTTAGGGGGGTGGTAGATGCCAGCAATCAGGACGGGCTTAGAAAAGGGGAGGAAGATTTTGCCAACTAGGATTTCAAAAGAGGGTGGGCTTGGGGGGGCAATTTAACAGTGTAAATTGTAAGGTGTGAGAAAAGCGTAAATAAAAAACACAGTCTGAGGTTATTTGGAAACAGAATAACACGTGAATTTATTCAAGTCAAGTGCACAACGGAGACAGCTTTTGAAAAAAAGCTCTCTAACAATAACACAGTATGCCATATATTTATACCCTAAAACCTAAAGCTCCACCCCTTTATGGGGGGGCTTGCACATCACTAATATTACCTCATTTTGTAATACATAACAATACTAAAGCTGATGTCATTTTGTAATACATAATAACTTGGTTTGTGTGATGGTGCTCTGAGAGTGCTTGGACAAAATATATTGGAGGGAGTATAGGCTGGGTATATAAATAAAATAATAGTACTAAACCATTAAGTGGGCATAGGATACCCTGAAGGTTGGGGTGGGTTGTCCAAAGACACCCCCCCCTTCCTCATTGGGTTAGCCCCAGGTATGTACTCACGTACTGCTTGAATATTCTGCCACACGTTGAATCTGGTCAAAAGACAGCATGGACAGTGACTGAGGGGGCCCAATGAAGGTGCAGATACAATCCTCTTGTTAAGGTCTAGTCCGGTTTCACACATCCACTTACGGATGTACAGTATGCCAGATATATTGTTGAGTATTCCTCCAGGAAATTGCAGATGGCAGCTGCCTGCTCGCGGATTCTTTGTGGCCAGACTAATTGCCATCAGGATTAACACGGGTGGTTCCCTGCTTCTGAATGGGACTCCTACTGCATTAATCCTACCGGCTGCACCTGTCTGGAAGAGCTACATAGAGAGAGCAGACTGAATCAGTCCCTCTCTCTGCACATCACAAACAGGCGATCGCAATGTTTTTATTTTATTTTAATTACATAGGATTGAAGCAGGGGGTCTCCCGAACTGGACCACATTAATTTCAGCCCCGGGGACCACCTGCTTTCTGAGTTACATCCCACAGTATGGGGTATCAGTATCTCTGGCAAGTATGAATATCCCATGTGATGTAGGAGAATTAAACTTGCAGGAGATACAGGCACCCCATACCGGGGTGTGTATCTTGGGAAGCAGGGGGTCCCCGGGTGTGAAATTAGCGTGGTTCAGCCCCAGAGACCTCCAGCGTCAATACTATGTAATTAAAATGAAATAAAAGCAATTTAATTACCGAAGTGGCTACCACTAGGTAATGAAGGAGTTAAACCAAAGTACCTGGTTTGTTGGCAGTAGAGGGGGTGGGTTATGGGAGCAATTGCTCCAGGGTGGGTGGTTAGGCCTACCAGGAAGGGTTACTACTGCTAAGGTAATAAGGGGGTTAACCCCTCCTTCTACCCATCTACCCCTTCTACCCTTCTACCCTCCTTCTACCCTTCCACCCACCCGGGGTAGCTACCCCCTTCACGACCCCCTCTACCCCCAACAACCCTACCCCCCCAATAAGAGAATGGGCAAATGCTCTAGTAGCCAAATATGGTTACTAGCGCTTTTGCCCATTCAAATACAGTATACAGTACAATAAAATACAAATTAAATTCATAAATGTTTGCTTACCTCTGCCAGGATGAAGGCTGTCCTCCTCCAATCCTTCTTCACCAACATGAAATCGCCGATGCCCAACCATTAAAACACCAGTAACCCCTTAATTACCTTAGCGGTTACTACGCTAAGGTAAGTAAGAGGTTACTGGTGTTTTAATGGCGTGGGTGAAGGGTGTATTGTAGTTGCCCTGGGGAGGGTGGTTAGGCCTCCGTGGAGTGTAGAGGACAGGGTTAACCCCTTAATTACTGTAGTGGTTGTAAACGCTTTGGTAATTAAGGGGTTAACCACTCCCGCTACACACCCGGGGGCCTAATATTTGACAGTAGTCCTGTTGCTTCGTACTATAGGTAAGGTGTGTGCAGGAAGTAGGAAAAGGAGTTAGATTTTAAATCAACAGGGATTAGGAAAGATGTTGTTACTTTCACTAAATGTTTGTCTGTTTGTATCCCTAACTACATTAATTCTAACTATAAAAATGAATGCATAGAGTATCCTCTGGCATTAAAAAAATTCTCTTGTACAGTATCTTTGACCGTGCATCTCCATCAGCTACTCTATTAGGCCACTCCCAGCTCGAGGTAGGACATAAGACAGCTGACTATATGAAGATGACTTCCTCTCTCCTATTCCCTTAGTCATGTTCTACCAACTGGAGGTGGACCCCTGTGTATACTGTATGTATATTTCAGGGTTTGTTCTTTTTATCCACAGTGAGCTGAGGTAGGAGACTAGTGGACAAGTTGTCACTTATTGCAGTAATGTCTATAGCAAAAGGCTTATGTTTCTGTGGGAATTTAAGGGAAAGGGGCAGTTTGTTGCTTGGATAGCCAAAATCGGACCCTTGGTCCCTGTTGTATGTATAGGCTACCCCAATGTCCTTACAGTAGTCCAGACTGCACTCCTCCTGAGGCAGGGGTGGCATCTTTTGTGTTGCAAAAAGATATATATCCTTCCTATTTCAGCCTGCTGTCTGTTGCAACTGAGAGAAGAGCCTATCGACAAGACAGCATCTGAACTTTCTGAATTTCGCACAGAGAACTATCACCGTACGTACATTGAACTGTATAATCCCAAACATTACACCACATGGAAATGCTATTCACAGTGCTGTCTGCACTCTTTCAACTGTATGTTCAAAATGCTGCACTTGGAAAAAGCAGATGCTACAGGCAGAGTGAGCAAGCAAGCTTTGATTTCATGACAGGTCCTGATTAGTTTAAAATTAGAGACTAAAGGCAACTGATTGTGAGGATGAATGTTTAAAAAAACAGGTAATCATACACAACTTTACAACACAATGCAGCTGACATCGCAATCAAAGTTTATAAAGCAATCAATAATGTGGTCAGTAGCGATGTGGCTTTGCTTAATTGGCACATTCTGTAGCTGTGTATATGAAATTGAAAACTGTTTTCTGCTTAGTTTTTTCTCTATAGTATTATTGTATTTTTTACAAAATTCTCAACCAAACTCCACAGGTAGATAAACTATCGCCGTGCTCCACCATGCTGACTTCACTGCAGCTTGAATGCCATGCAAGATTGAGACATGAATTTTACAAGTATAACGCAATAGATAGAATATTGAAAGCTCCATGGTTTCCGTGAGCTATGAAAATCACGAGAATCACTGCTTGCTTTTTCTTATGATATCTTCGCTGCAAATTTTTTTTTTATAGAAATTAATTATCTTTTCATGTATTTCAATCATGCAAAAAATAAAGTAACTGGGTTCTATTTGTACAAATCAGAAGTTTATCATAGAAAGAAATACTCATTTGTTCAGTATTATGATTGTTTTCCTGCTGTGTTGTGGTGTAAATCTAATTCCATGTACATACAGTAGTTAATAAGACCCACTGATATATGTGGCATTGTACGTACAGTATATCTTTATATAGCATCATCATGTTCATAGCGCGTCACAGCAGTAATACAAGTGACATATAACACATAATTGGAATAAGTGCTTCAGACATAAAAGTGACATTTAGGAAAAGGAGTCCCTGCCCCGAAGAGTTTACAATCTAATTGGTAAGAAGGAATAACGTATAGAGAAAGTAGGAGGGTCTTCTGGTAAGTGCGTCTGCAAGGACCAAGGTCGATGTATGAGGTGAACGTACTTGGTTTGTGTGATGGTGCTCTGAGAGTGCTTGGACAAAATATATTGGAGGGAGTATAGGCTGGGTATATGAGTAAAATAATAGTACTAAACCATTAAGTGGGCATAGGATACCCTGAAGGTTGGGGTGGGTTGTCCAAAGACACCCCCCCTTCCTCATTGGGTTAGCCCCAGGTATGTACTCACGTACTGCTTCTTCCCAGAATCTCCCTTCCAAAGCGTGCTGCTGTTGATATGAAAGTTCCAAGGATAGGGTATGCAGCGCACAGCAAAGATGATAAGAGCAGGTCTTGCAATAAAAATCCTTTATTAGTAGATCATCTGGATGTGGGACAGCAGCAAATATCAAAGCGTTCGTTTCTACAAAGAACTTTTTCAAGAAGTGCTGTATACTACAATATCATAGGTTTAAATACAGCTGCCCGCCGGGTTTTCGCGCCAATAATGACGTCATCACGCGTCATAGAACAATGGGAATCGTGCACGCCGCGCATGCGCCGCGCGCGGAGCATTCTGGGAGTCCACGCAGGCCCGCCGCGCTCATCACGTACAGCACGCCTCTCATGACGGCCTCCACACTGAGAGCACGCCTCCGAGAGCCGCGTAGGCTCCCTTCCTACTCCCCGCATATCCACGCCGGTGAAAGATCCAGACAGTTTCTCTACCAAAGGATCCTTTAGATGCAATCATTGTAGTATGTGCAGTTTCATGAAGCCGCCTCGACATGTCTTTCCCACAGCCCACATAAACGCCACACCATATATTAGCTTTATCAATGTAATACCACATTTGTGATATATCTTATTACTTGTGGTGTGGGAAGAGATATGTCGGAAGGACCACAAGGGCCCTTGAAGACAAGGATGCAGGAACATTGCAGATTGATTCGTAAACAAGATACTGATCTCACTGTGTCCAAGCATTTTACGGAATGCAGACAGGGAGGCTATAAAACAGCTTCTCATTCATGGGTATTGAGAAAAATAATGAAAAAAGAAAGAGGGGAAATGTGTAAAGCATTAGACGTAGAGGACTCTACCGGATATTCACTTTAAAAACAAGATACCCAGACGGGATGAATGTTGAATGGGAATCTCAATCATTTTCTGAAATAAGATCATTCAGAGTATAATATGAAGATTTAAAATATACAAAAAAAGTTAAATCATAGACATATCATAGATATATTAATATATATATATATAGTATATATATAATAGAAATATTATATATATATATCATAGAT
The DNA here is from genome assembly GCA_036426205.1 of Ascaphus truei. Classification (NCBI taxonomy): domain Eukaryota; kingdom Metazoa; phylum Chordata; class Amphibia; order Anura; family Ascaphidae; genus Ascaphus; species Ascaphus truei. Next base: position 35,040 of record WSYH01003393.1, read on the forward strand.
ATTATAAAACCACGTGTATGTAGTTAATTATACCCCACCATGTTCACCAAAAGTCATCTATTCCAAACTATGAACCAATCTGTTATTTTGGATAAAAGGTTTATTCTGTTGGCCTAGATATCTATTGCTTCAATGATTTCTGGTTTTTCTAAAAAAATGCCTTTCAAAAAATGCACATTCTAAAATGCACATTGTACCAAATAATTTGTGATAAGTTATGTATCTCTCTATGCTATCATTTATGTTAATCACGTATAGCAGATTGTTTAACATATTCTATATTTCTAAATCCCTATGCCAATACATAGTACTCCACATCATAAATCCTATTGATTAATATGTATTATAGGACAAAAATCCATCTCACAAATAGGAGCAAGCAATTTGCTGTTCTTTGATATAGGTATAAAGATCCAATTACACCTTTTTAATTTGTTTTTAATATTTTGCTTTTTTTAAAAAATAAAATTAATTTGATATTTCAATTTTTGTTCTAACACATAATAGTGCTAGATTATGTTATATTTTTATATATTCATATGTTTACTTATACTTTCTTCTTACATATTCTTCTTTTATAATTTGTGTCAAATATATTTTTTATATATATGTTTTGTTAAGCTATCTAAATGTTTATAAGAGTTTCTTGGTAATTAGGTTTCTATCATATAATAATTATATATTTATTTATTCATTTTTTGTATATGTTATTTGTAGTTGCCTGCCTGGTGATTTTCAGTAGCTGTAAATTTTCACACTCAACCTAATGTACAACATGCCTCTTAGCCAGTAGAATCATATATTAGGTTTTTTATTATTGGGGGAGCTGGAGGCAGCATCTGCGCATGCGCCGATGCGGGGAGTAGGAGGAGCCTACGCGGCGTCGGAGGCGTGGCTCTCAGTGTGGAGGCCGTCATGAGAGGCGTGCTGTACGTGATGAGCGCGGCTGGCCTGCTGTGGACTCACAGTAATGCTACGTGCGCGCGGGGCGCATGCGTGCGGCGTGCCGATTCGCATGTGACCCATGTTTTTTTTTGGTGGCGTGATGAAGTCGTCATTATGGCGCGAAAACCCGGCGGGCGCTGATTAAACTATGCTTTGTAGATACAGCACTCTTGAAAAAGTTCTTTTAGAACGAAACGCGTTGAAGTTTGCTGCTGTCCCACATCCAGATGATCTACTAATAAAGGATTTTTATTGCAAGACCTGCTCTTATCATCTTTGCTGTGCGCTGCATACCCTATCCTTGTAATACATAATAATACTGGATAACTGTCTGTAAGCTAAAAATCATTATGGGGTTAAATGTGATGACAGTTCTGCCACTTGGCACATTGTATGAGAAACAGTTTATCTTAGACTACTAACGAGGCTTTCTCATAATATCTGGCCTGTTTACACTTTCAATTTGGAAGCTGATTGGATGAGGAACGATCAATAATGTCAGCTAGGAGCGAAAACATTCCATTCTCTGTTTCACACAGATTTCTTCACATAGAATGATGACATTAAAACTCACAAAGACAAGACGAGATGGCGGACTGAAATTAGTCAAACAAAATGGCTGCTTTGATCCTAATGCTATTATGTCAGACACCCTAATGTCTCAACTTCGTCAGGTGTCTGCAATATAAATGTAACAGTGTTTCCCGCACCCGGTGGGAGATTTGGCCATTACTGGTCGTGTGGTGCATGATACATGCTGGTAACAGAAGGGCTGGGTCATCCGCCGGTGGTAGTGGGGATACAGGATCAGGTTTCTGGGGTACATTACTAACATATCTTTAGCAGTGCAGTGCCTCCATCTGCCGTAGGCTCCAGGAACTGAAGGTGATCTCCCAAGGTAGAACTATTACCTCTCCCCCCAGTAAGGTCACGCACCAGGCAGGAGGTATAACAACAGGAACAGTTTATAATCTCTTCTGTAAAGCACAGTAACAAGGCAGGATTCTGCCCGATGCTTTACTTCTGAGCTACCACTGAAGGGTGGTCCCTGGACTGCCACTACAGGCCAAGGGCACCCACAGCTGTCCTAGCTCTTCCTTGCCTCCCTAGCAGAGGCAGAGGTATGGTCCACACTCACTCTCCCCTGGAGGGAAGAGGACTGGAGAAGGCCCAATTATCAGCCTCTCTTCTGTGTGGCCTGCCTTCCTCAAGTGGGAAAAAGTAGTACCGAATTTGGGGCGGTACTGCCAGGAGGAGGGCACCAGGTCGTTCTCATGATTGCAAAAGGGGTATTGAAGAACTGCTCACCTAATTAACCAATTGTCCTTCATATCCGTCTCGCAATTCACACCTCTGCCAAGTTAGCTCACAAAGCTAGAAACTCCTTAAAACACAGATGGCTGCCGTTACAGCCGCAACAAAGCCCGTGGTTGGCGAATTGCCAAAGCCCACAAGGAGGGAGGTATAATAAGTCCCAGCTTCAGGGAGCTGAAAACCGGCTAGCCTATACCAGGAGAATAAAGGAATACAACCCGTTTCAGATGGCTGAGAGTGTCTTTGCAGTCGCTCCTACAGTGACGTCGCCCGGGTGTTTGCTGACGTCATGACGGCGACGTCACTGTAGGAGCGACTATCCCCCATACCAGAAACTAAAAGGCGAAAGCGGCGCAAAAAATAAATATAAGGTATATTCATTAGGGAAGTACCATAGACTGTTATAGTCTTTGGGAACGGGCTTGAGAAAGGGGCTCTGTAGGGTCAGAAACGTTGCCCCCCTATATCACCTCAATTTATTCTTGTGTACTGTGCTTTTTTGTTGTTTTTTTTGTTGCGTTTCCCTTTGTTTTCCCTCCCCTCCCTTCATTGTTGTCAGCTTGTTCCATGAGATGTACTCTCCTTGCCTGTGCTGGGATTGACTTTGTAGCTGCTGTATTCACAAATATATCATTAGATTCTATTTTTGACAAATGTGTCTGCTTTTCCTCATTTGTGTGCTGGGGGCCTTTTGTATATATTGATTTAAGATGTTGTTTCTAATATATGGGTGGATTTGGACCACATTCACCACCTTACCCCGGTGCCAGTACCTGTGCCTACGTAGTCTTGTTTAGGAGACATGTCCATGGACCTTCATGTATTGACACTTTCTCCACTGACCGGTCCACTGCTCATGTTGAGCTGTTGCCCATTACGTTTGAAGTGTGTGTCTGTAACCTGTTCCGGCCATACGTCTGTCATCACTTATAGGTGCTTAGTGATCGATCCTGGACTGCCATGGTTTTCCCCAGGGGCATAGCTGTAGCCGGGCAACCCAGGCAAAGCACGGGGCCAACGCTCGAGGGGTCCACTCTCCCCACCCCTGTATAGACAGGCATGGAGAGATGGTATGTGGCAGCAGAGGCGGAACCCTGGAGTTAAAGAATTAGCCGGTAGAATAATTACTTGAGGCAGAACAGGACTGCAGGAGAGGAGCGCACTCTACAGGTCTGACCCGTAACTTCCGGTGTCTGCTGCTAGAGAGCGCTCCTCACCTTGTGCTGTCATGCTCTGCTCAAGTGATTCTATTACCGGCTAATTCTTTAACACCTGGGGCCCGCCGCTGCTACCGCATACCATCTCCCCCAACCTGTCTCCATTACCCAGGTAGGCATTGAGGAGAAGAGGGGGGGGAGATCTGGGGGGAAGATCAGAGGAGGATGATGATGGGGACTGGGGGAGATCTGAGGATGATGAGGGGGACTGGGGAAGATCTTAGGATGATGCTGAGGGGGACTGTGGGAGATCTGAGGAAGATGATGATGATCATGAGAGTGACTGGGGGAGATCTGAGGATGATGATGGGGACTTGGGGAGATCTGAGTATGATGATGAGGGGGACTGGGGGAGATCGGAGGATGAGTAAGGTGACTGGGGGAGATCTGATGATGAAGATGAGGATGATGAGGGGGGCTGGGGGGATCTGAGGAGGATGAGGATGAGGGGGCCTGGCGAGATCTGAGGAGGAGGATGATGATGAGGGAGGCTGGGGGAGATCTGAGGATGATGCTGATGGGGGCTGGGGGAGATCTGAGGATGATGATGATGATGATGAGGGGGACTGGGGGAGATCTGAAGAGGATGATGATGAGCGGGACTGGGGGAGATCTGAGGAGGAGGATGATGATGATGAGGGGGACTGGGGGAGACCTGAGGATGATGATAAGGGGCTCTGGGGGAGATCTGAGGATGATAATGAGGCAGTGTGATAGTGAGGGGGTAACCAGGCTAACTAATAAAGGTCAAGCACTCTTGGTTGCCCCTGAGTCACATGTTGGGGTCCTAGAGTGTCAGCTCTTGGACCTGCCCGTCGTTTATGTAATACTATGCATTGTATGAAAATATGCGATAAATAATTTTTGTGTTTTTGCCTGTCCAGGTGTGCCAGCAAGCACAGATTGCTAGGCTATGAGGTTCAGGGTGGGTTTTGCAGAGAAAGTCTTTTCAGACTGTTGCTATGTAGCGGGGTGCCAGTGTTAGTGGATACCCCCAAGCCGGGAATCAGTTCAGATTCTCGGATACCTGGAAGCACAATGCTCCGGTCAAAATCCTACCCTGAAAACGTTCTTGCAGCTCACCGCCAGGCGTCCCTGCTTCAGCACAGACCAGAGAGGTAAAAAGAGGCAAAGGGATTTTTGTATCCCGGGTAGAGTCAGGAGTCCCGAGCTTAGGGGGATTCCCCCACGGTATACACCAAAACCCCCGGACCCGGTATACAGTAGGGATTTGGGGTATCTCCAACTATGTAAAATTATTTCTAAGTCCAGCTTCAGTACAATTGAAGGAACTCTGAAAATGAACCTAAGCATTATTTGAAGCAACTTTAATTAAAGCTTCTTATAGGAAGGTCTAGGAGCTCTGAAAATTAACGTGCACGTTTTTACAGTAGATCCTAGGGGATAAGTGATTTAGAAGAATTTAGTATGATTTCTATGAACATGGTGTATAATCGAGTATATGTATATGCCCTGTACAGGCATACCCCGCATTAACGTACGCAATGGGACCGGAGCATGTATGTAAAGCGAAAATGTACTTAAAGTGAAGCACTACCTTTTCCCACTTATTGATGCATGTACTGTACTGCAATCGTCATATACGTGCATAACTGATGTAAATAACGCATTTTTAACAGGCTCTATAGTCTCCCCGCTTGCGCACAGCTTCGGTACAGGTAGGGAGCCGGTATTGCTGTCCAGGACGTGATGACAGGCGCATGCGTGAGCTGCCGTTTGCCTATTGGGCGATATGTACTTACTCGCGAGTGTATTTAAAGTGAGTGTACTTAAAGCGGGGTATGCCTGTATATGAACTGTATATGAACTGATAAATTTCCAAGTCCGTGGTTCCGAGAGACCAGATGACCACCAGGCTTGGTGCCACTGTGTCTAGTCAGGTCCCGGACTTGAAAGTCTCAGAGATGCCAAGGTGTTAGGGCTGGCGGAGAATCGGAGTTACACTCAAGTACCCATGTCCTGACATGAATAAGGGCTATTTGGAACCATTTGCCCCATCCCCGACTGAGGAGCCTGGCACAACGGGGGGTTCAATATGCTAAGTGGCAGAGGTACCAGGTTGGTGCATGCTTCGTAGCAGAACTGAAATCAGTGCCCGCCCGGCTACAGAGTACCGGCAAATCTGTGATAGGCTCATAGGAAAATTCCCACGCGCTGATTAGCTATAGCGTTTTGTGAATGGGACTGAAAATCCTATAAGAAACCTAGCAGCCAATCAAGTCAGGAGATTCTAAGCGCCAAAGACAGCAGCGGCAGATTTTAATTGACCAAAAGATACTCTGAGAGAAATAGACGCGAGCCAGCTTCAGAAATTTCAAGGCGAGATATTTTCTGAGTCTCACTTTTCGGGGCCAAGTTCTCAAAATAGAATGTAACGGTTTCAGCTGGAACTACAAGATGAAAAGAGTACCAGGACTGAGTTAGGAAAGGGTCTTTTTTTTAGCGCAGATCCCCCAGTAAGTGTGTTTCCCTCTGTATACTGTAATTGTAATCCACTATGTGTACATCTGTTTCAATGGAATAAATGACAGTTTGCTTTACTCCTTGGTTTTGCTCAATGAATGATCCCGGTTTGAAAGTGTAATTGCCTGGTCTCCAGTGACAGGGGGACTGGGTGAGATCTGAGGAGGATGATGATGAGGGGGGCTGGGGAGATATGAGGAGGAGGAGGATGATGAGGGTGACTGGGGGAGATCTGAGATTGATGAAGGGGACTGGGGGAGATCTGAGGATAATGATGAGGGGGACTGGGGGAGATCTGAGAAAATGATGATGATGATGATGATGATGATGATGATGATTGGGACAGAGGGAGATCTAAGGATAATGATGATGAGATGATGATGATTGGGACAGAGGGAGATCTAAGGATAATGATGATGAGGGGGAGTGGGGTAGATCTGAGGATGATGATGATGAGAGGGACTGGGGGAGATCTTAGGATGATGATGAGGGTGACATATAGTATTGGACAACTAACACAGCAAACTATCAACGTAAACCGATTTCGTATCTAAAAATCAACACAATTTTACTAATCAAATTGCAATATAATATTAGAAAAGACAGAAACAAATACGTTTCTCAGTTTATAGCATATCAAACATGTCCCAACATCCAAGGATACGACAGTGAATAACGGAATTTAATTCTTGCAAGACCTGCTCCTAATCATTACTTAGCATGGATGCGACGGCATACCACTATCAAACCCTTTAAAAAACATAACGAATCAACTACAACTGATAGACTGGTCATGTAACAAAGAAAAATCATTAATGGTTAAAATGTTGATGAAACAAACAATTATGAAATAACACACATTGGCACTTGTAATGAGAAAACCGTTATATCTTAAGACGAACTAACACCAGAGGCTTCTCATAATAATCTCGGCTGATTAAATCCAAACATCACCAACTTACAAATTTAGAAAAGACTATGACATTGGATGAGATGACAGATCACATAAAAAATTGTCAGCATAGAGAGACAGAAAAACCTTGCCAACTCTTCTCCTGTTTCACACCAGAGTCTACTATTCTTCACCATATAATGATAGACTCTAAAACTCACACAAAGACACAAGACAGAATGTCGGCTGACTAGAAAATTAACTTCCAACAAAATGAGCTGCTTTGATCGCATAATAGCTATATATACTGTCAAAAACAAACAACAAAGAAACCCTAAATGTACTCAACTTCGTCATGTGTCTGCACTATAAGTAACAGTGTGTTCCCCGCACCCGGTGGGAGATTTGGGGCCATTAGCTGGTCCCGTTGTGGTGCATGGATACCTGCTGGGTACGAAGGCTGGTCTCCGCCGGTGGTAGTGGGGAACAGGCTCGTTTCTGGGTCACGATTACTACATACTTTAAGAGCAGTTCATTGGCTCCATCTGCCTTAGGCCCGGAACGGAAGGTGATCTCCCAAGTAGAACTAGTACCTATCTATCCTATGACGTTCTCCCCCCAGTAAGGCACGCCCCGGCAGGAGGTCTACAAACAGGACAGTTTTATAATCTCTTCTTGTCAAAGCCAGCAGTACCAGCAGGATTTTTCCGTCCCCGCTTTGCCAGTTCCTTATCCACCGTCCTGACGCTTAACCACTTGAGGGTGGTCCCCTTTCGCACCGAGGCATCTGCTCGGCCACTACAAGGCCGCACCGATACCGCATTCCCACACTGTTCCTAGCTCTTCCTTGCCTCCCTAAGTCCAAGCTAGGTATGGTCCACACTCCTCTCCTCTCCCCTGGGGGAGAGGACTTGAGAAGCCCAATTATCACCTCTCTTTTCTGTGTGGCCTCCTTCCTCACGTTGGAGGAAAAAGTATAAACCACCCGATTTTGGGCGGTACGCAGGAGGAGGCACCCAGGTCGTTCCTCAATGTTCAACGTGGTATTGGAGAATCTGCTCACCTATAGACCAATTGTCCTTAAAAAGTAGGTGCGGGGTGGGTTTGTATGCAAACTGATTTGAACAAGAAGTTTCAAGAAGTACCCTATATACCAGCTCTAACTGTATGTAAATGTTTAGAATTTGTAGGAGTTGGAAACTATCCCCCATCAACCATAACTAACGTGCGAAAGCGGCGCAAAATAAAAAAGTTTTATTACCTATTCAATAATAGACACTCAAATAATATTAATAAATAGATACAGGGTATGACTGACCCCTAAAAGGAGCGATGGATTCCCTATGAGTGCTTATAGTACTATAAAAACCTTTATAATTGCGGTTGTCCCCCCCTAGGCTCCGCAAACTTAAGGGACACATTATCCCTGAGTCTTGGTATATTGGTGTTTATTCCACTGGGTATGTACTCTATAACTGTGGTGCAATAACCAGGGTGTGGAACTATAGCGGTTGCTGGAGTCCTGCAGCTCTGTGTGATTGGCTGGGAATAAAACAGGTAGTCAATTTTCCTGTTGAAAATATCAGCCCATGTGCCTCTACTTGTGTGTAAACGCAAGGGATAGATACTGTGGAAGCATCCTCTTGCGACATTGTAATCACTCATACCCAAGAGGGACTGGCATATCGTCTCGCAATTCACCCAAAAGACTCTGCCAGTTAGCTCACAAGCTGAAACTTCTTAAACACACAAGGGCTGCCATAACAGCCTCAAAACAGCCCGTTTTTGGGCGAATTGCAAAGCCCACAATGAGGTGTAAATAAAGTCCCACGGCTTCAGAGAGCTGAAAACCGGCTAGCCTATACCGGAGAATAAAAGGAGCATACCACTAACCCTGTGTCAGAATGGCTTGAATGTCTTTGCAAGTCATTCGCTCCTACAGTCGTCGCCGTCATACGTTCAGCAAACACCCGACACCAAACGTGGTTTCGCAAACGCGGATACCGCTTCATCAGGGGGAGAGTCTGCCCTTCCGTCTAGTACTGGTATAGATAAGGGGGATCTGTGTTCCTATTATTGTCCCGTATTATAATTGGTAATATTAAGCATAGAAACATAAGCTTAAATACCCTGTCAGACCGGTTAAGTCAAAAAACGATGTTCGGACTTCTAATACCAACTTTAGTAAGGTTTGCACATTCAGTGTACTGTTGGTTATCCTTCTTCACAGGTGTCCTGAACCTGTGGGCACTTCATTGTGGTAATGTCATCCAGAAACTTTATTGGCTGGTGGGAGCTCAAAAGGTAGGAAGAGGAAACTTGTGTAATGATAGGCTTCTCATTTATCAGTGTCATAGGTAAGTAAACATTGGCATATGGTATACCTCATTAGTACATACCTGGCTATAGATGTAATATATCAGCATCTAACGTGGGGTGAGGCTACAATAAATATACTGAAGCCATTGTCAAACGTATGTTACTCCTGCAAAAGGTGGATAAAACGCGTACATAGTAAGATGTGTAGTTGTGCCCACTTGGTGATCCGCCCCTAAGGTCAATACGGATCTGACTTTCTTACTGCTGTATATACCATGACCAAATATGTCTCTTATTCACTATATGTTAAGTAAACACTGCATAGATGTATATAAATGTAGCGCACTAATACTAGCATTCGGTGTATATACGTATTGACTTTCTTTCTGGGGTGAGCTACTTGAGAACTGATGCCATAATAGGGGTGTCTCTTGAACGGTAAGTCAGCAAGGGGATTTTTAGTGTTCTCTTGCTTCCTTAACACTAGCGTAGAAAAATGAGGAATACATGAACCCAGTTAAGTCCCTAGGGCCTGTGTCTGAAGGAATAAATCCATCGACTCATGTTGGAAGGGTCGATTTATTCCAGGTCGCCTCCTCTCGGTCTTTGAGGAACATGTTCAATTGCATCGAACACATTGTTTAGGGGTTACCCTGATTATCTCGGCACGTGTCTAGCAATGGGGGTATCCGTAGATGCCTTACGTTACCGCCAGGTGTTCGAATACCCGTGACTTTTGAAGGGTCTGGTGTGGGTCTTTCCCCCCCACATACCCTTTCCCACAGCTGGGAGAGGAGCATGTCTGAATATATAAACACACTGGGGTATCACAATTCATAAGGCATTGATCTGGTTAGATGTTGTGCCTAGTTATTGGTACTTATGATTTAATGTTCTGCATTTAGTTACAGGCTTGCATCTTCGTACACTTATAAAACCTTTTTGTTTCTCTCCTACCATGGTTTTTTATGGATCGTTTTGAAAATGGCTGCGTAGATCCTATCCTTTGACGTTTCTGCTTCTGCTGCGCCTACATCCCATTCTTGGTCTCCTGTAGTATCTTCTCAATCCAAGCGCTTCCAAAAGGATATGCCAGAACCATTAAAGATGTTTCTAACTTCCTGCCATTGGCTGCGTAGTTGCCATAAAGCGTATGGGTAGTGGTCCTCATTAGCTTTTGTCTTTTTACAAGAAGTTCCGAGTTCTAACTGTCGTGAGTGCCCTGTAGTGGGCTTTTTTAATGACCTTGTTGGAAGTAGCCCCGTTCCCTCCACCTCCTTGTCATGTCTACTACGGATGCATTTATTCCCTCTCGGGAGGACATTCCTTCTAACCGCAAACACGACAACGGGAATATTATCAACAATTGCCTGGGGTGTTGCTTGTAGCCATAAGTCTGATTGGTATGATGTTTGGTTTCCTGAAGATGTTTCGTCTCCCGGCTCCGCAGCTCAGTCCTTTACTAATGGTGATGTCCAGTCTAATTGTTGCTTACTGGACTGTATGTAGTTTTGAGGTTGAAAGCATTAATTATTTTAGGTTGCAATAAATTCCACCAGTAAACGCCCGGTACCATTCCAGAAGAGGAGAAGTCATCGATATATCTGACCCATATCACGACGTGTTGGGTATATCTCTCAATTCTCAAGACAAGACAAGCGTCTCTTCCCCACCATCCCAGGTAGCAGGTTGGCATAGTGGTGCACAGTCTTACCCATAGCGTGCCCTGGTAACCTGGTGGAACGGAGTTGGTCAAAGAGGAAAAAATTATGGGTCAAGTAGATCTAATAGTTTAGAGCAACCAAGGCGTTATGGTGGAAGGTCCAGAGTGCCCTCGTGCTTTGGAGGAAATGCTCAAAACCGCATGATCCCTAGTTCGTGAGGGATTCTCGAGTACAAGCCTCAAACCCAGTCCTACTAGAATAGTGTTGTTGTTTCCAAAATTACATTTTCTCTATCTCAGAAGGACATCTTTATATCCTTGTTTGACGTAGGAGGTAAACACGGACGTATTGGCGTAGGAAAGTGTCAGGTATACACTCCTGTGACGTGATATTATCAATCCCTGATACAATTGTCTTCCTGGGGAGTATCTTGCCTTTATGGTCTTTGAAGCTATAGAAGTGCTACCGCGCTTTTTACCAACATAATAAGTCATACTCCCTGCTGTGGAGATGAGTTTATTCGTTAAAAGAGAGCTTCTGTAAGTATGTTGCATTAGTCTTGCATGACTTAGTCGTAGGGTTTACTAGGTAGTAACCCTATAGCATCACTGTCGGATAAATCCGTTTACATTCACTTTCAAGTCTGGTTGTAGTGAGGTATTAAACATTCCCCCCCCTTCACCCCTTTGTCACTGGTTTCAGGACATGAGGGATCAGTTTCTAAATCACATGGAGGGCATCCTTCATGGAATGTAAATATTTTGTGTACCCTTCCTTATCTTCTGCACTCCATCTCTTTGGTAACTAATTGGCAAAAAACCCTTCGACAATTGGGCACATTGTCCTGGTGGTGGTCACAAACCTGATTTGTTTTGAGTTTGGTGATGGCCTTCCCTTGGGTCGATTACTCCTTCTAGAAACCGTCCAAGTTTTCTATTTTGTACGTCCGTGCCTGTGTGTTCATGTGCTCCATTGGTTGTGGTTTCTGTTTGTCCAAGTCCTGCGTTTTTAAAAAACACTTTATGTAAGTTCAACTTACTGCAAACATATTCACTCCTTAATGGTATCAAACTTCAAGTTGTTTAGTTGGGCATAATGATAACCTTGGATATGACTACTAAATGTGATTGCGTTGAGAGCTTAGATGAAGGTTGATTAGCCTGTACCCGATTCTTTCTGTGTCTCCCCCTTGTCTGGTTCGTTCCCTGATCCTGCCCAGCTTTCTTCCCTGTCCCTGAGATTGTCCTCGGCCCTTCCCTTCCACCCTCCTTTTTTCCTCTTGTGGGTATGGCCTGATTGGCGTGTTCTCCTCCCCTAAAAAGGAGTTGTTCTTAGGTAGGGGAAAAGGGAGACCTTAACTACCTAGGTTTAATCGGGTTGGTATTATCTCCCGGGGAAGCTCCTGTCCTCCCTTTCAGATGCTTCACAGTCAGTTGAATTTCCTGGTGTAATATAATTACGTCTCGTATTTTCGCTTATTTTGACAGTGAGATTGTGTGGGGGCCCTATCAAATCTATTTAAATCCTGTGGTATTCCTTTGTTTTCCTATCTTTGATTTCTTTAGTCCAGATTTTTTGTCAATTGTGTGCTTTAGTTAGTCTCTAACGTACAATTCAGGGTCCCCCGCCACGTTGGAAGTTCTCTAATTTGGTGGGCCTTGATCTCTTTTTAATGTTTCGCATGTATTTAGCTTCAATTCCATAACAAGTCTTTTTTTTTTTTTGTTTTTTTTTTTTTTTTTATTTTTTTTTTTTTTATGTTGCTGAACAGGCCACCATCAAATTCGAATCCCAATTCACTAGAAAATTTACATCTGTTATCTGGTGGGATGTGATAGTCTAGCCCGATTCCCTCTAGACCAATTGCTCTTAAGATATTGTCTAACATTCCCTCCCCCCAGATTTGCCGTTGTAGGTGTGTTCGTCTAAAATCGAACATATGTTTCTACTATTAGGATTCGTTTGATCTGTATGGGGAACTGGGTTGGAAAAAGACATTAAGAGCCTCATTGGTCCAAATCTCAAATCCTGTGCATTAGCAAGGAATCCCGTCATGGTAATTGGGCAACCTAAAACAACTGTTGTTTAAATTAAAGTGGTACTCAAGAAATGGGAGCGCATTCCAAATGGAATTGAGACAATAGCTATCTCACTTCTACTCTATACCAAAGGGGTATTGTAAGAACTGCTCCCCTAATTAAACCATTGGTCCTTAAAAAGGTGGTGCAGGGTGGGTTAAATGCAACAGATTTGAACAGACGTTCAGAGTACCCCCTATAACTGCACCTCAAACTGTATGTAATGTTTCAGAATAGTAGGGTCAACTAATCCCATACCAGAAACTAAAAAGGCGAAGCGGCGCAAAAAATAACTATAAAGGTATATTTAGTGAGTACCATAGACTGTTATAGTCTTTGGTAACGGGCTTTGAGAAAGGGGCTCGGTAAAGTCATAAAACGTTGCCCCCCCCTAAGAGCCCTCACTCAATTATTCTTGTTCTGGTGCTTTGTTGTTGTTTTTTTTGTTTTTCGTTTCCCCTTTGTTTTCCCCCCCTCCCTGCATTGTTTGGTCGCTTGTTCCATGAGATGTAGCTCCTCCTTGCCTGTGGCTGGATGGACTTGTAGGCTGTTGTACTTCACCAATCTATTCATTATATTTATTTTTGACAAATGTGTCTGCTATTTCCTCTTGTGTGGCTGGGGGCTTTTTATTAATTGATTAAGATGTTGTTCAATTATGGGTGGATTTGACCACAGTCACCACTTACCCGGTGCCAGTACCTGTGCCACGTAGTCTTGTTTAGAGCACCTGTCACATGACGCTTCATGTATTGGACATTTCTCCACTGGAACCGGTCCCCTTGCTCATGTGCTGACTGTATGCCCTTACGTTTGTTAAGTGTGTTTGTCTGTAATAACCTGTTCGGCCCATACGTCTGTCATTCACTTATGGTGCTATGATCGATCCTGGCTGCCATGGTGTTTGCAACCATGGGCATAGCGTAGACCGGGCAACCCAGGCAAAGCACGGGGCCAACGCTTCCGAGGGGTCCACTCTCCCCACCCCCCCCTTTGTAATTACAGGCATGGAGAGTATGGTCTTGTGGACAGCAGAGGCGGAACCCTGGAGTTAAAGGGGATTAGCGGTAGAATATATTACTTGAGGCAAACAGGACTGCAGGAAGAGGAGCGACATTTTCTTCTTCCTCTGATTTGCACACCATGGCGACGTACCACCATTCCGTGTCTGCTGCTAGAGAATCGCTCCTCACCTTGTGCTGTCTGCTTGCTCAAGTGATTATATTACGGCTAACTTCTTAACACCTGGGGGCCCGCCCGCTGCTTACCCGCTCCATATCCCCCCACCCTGTCTACCCATCTCACCGTATGCATTGCGGAGTAAGAGCGGGGTGTAGATCTTGGGGGAAAGATCAGAGGATTATGGTATATTGGATGATAAGGGGTGGCAGTCTAGAGCTGTAGTGACTTGAACGAGCCTGAGGATATCTGAGGGGACGGGGGAGGAGATTAATGATGTGAGGGGTGGAACTGGGGAGATCTGAAGATTATGAGAGTGGGGGATGAGGATGTGGGAAGGGGGAGTGGGTGATAGGACGGGTGAGCGTCATAGGGCAGAGATCGAAGAGTAGATGATGCGTAACGGTGACTGGGGGATATCTGATGATGAATATGAGTGATGATGAGGGGGGCTGGGTGGGGATCTGAGGAGATTTTAGGAGGGCCTGCAGTCTGGAGGTGCTGTATCAGAGGAGGTATGGGGGTGGAATCTGAGGATTGACTGTGATGGGGGTGGGGGGATTGAGGGCTCTATGATGATGATGATGATGTGAGGGGGACTGGGGGAGATCTTAAGAGGATGATGATGGCGGGAATGGCGGTGAGATCTGAGTAGTGAGGATGGATGATGAGAGGGGGACCTGGGGAGACCTGAGATGAGATAGGGTGCTCTGGGGAGATCTGAGGATGTATAATGAGAGCGGGTGATAGTGAGGGGGTAAACCAGGTGCTAACTAATAAGGTCAAGCACTCTTGGTTGCCCCTGAGTCACATTTGGGTCCTAGTGTCAGATCTTGGACTGCCCGCTGTTAATTGTAATTACTATGCATGTATTAAAATATGCGATGAATAATTATTGTTGTTTTTGCCTTTCGGTGTGCCACAGCACAGACGTTGCTAGGCTTTGAGGTTCAGGGGTGGTTTTTTGCCAGAGAGAAAGCTCTTTTCCGACTGTCTATGGTACGGGGGGTTTGCCAGTGTTACGTGGATACCCCCAAGCCGAGCCGTATCGTTAAGATTCTCGTATACCTGGAAGCACAATGCTACGGGTCAAATCCGACCATGAAAGCGTTCTTGCAGCTCACCGCCATGCTCCCTGCTTCAGCACAGCCAGAGAGGTAAAAAGAGGACGAAAGGATTTTTGTGATCCCGGGTAGAGTCGGAGTCCCGAGCTAGGGGGATCCCCCCACGGGTAAGCACAAAACCCCCGCGACCCGGTATACACGTAGGGATTTGGGGGTATCTCCAACGATGTAAAATTATTTCTAAGTCAATAATCGCTTCAGTACAATTGAGGAACTCTGAAAATGAACCGAAGCATGTATTTGAAGCAACTTTAATTTAAGCTTCTTATGGGAAGGTCTAGGAGCTCTGAAAATTACGTGCCACGTTTTACAGTAGATCCTAGGATGAAGTGATTTAGAAGAATTTAGTTGAATTGCTATGAACATGGGGTATAATCGAGTATAGTATATGCCCGTGTACGTGCATAACCCGCATTAACGTACGCAATGGGACCGGACATGTTATTAAAGCGAAAAAAATGTACTTAAAGGTTAAGCACTACCTTTTCCCCACTTATTGATGACATGTACTGTACCTGCAATCGTCATATAGTTGCATAACTGATGTAAATAAACGCTTTTAACAGGCTCAATAGTTCTCCCGCTTGCGACAGCTTCGGTAACAGGTTAGGGAAGACGGTATGCTGTCCAGAGGATGACGGCTGCATGCCGTGACTGCCGTTTGCTATTGGCGATATGTATTCTTACTCGGCGAGTGTTATTAAATGAGTGTACTTAAAGGGGGATTTTCCTGTATTATGACCTGTATTGAACTGATAAATTTCCACGGTCGTGGTTCCAGAGACCCGATGACCAACCGCATCTGGGCCCACTGTGTCTAGTCAGGGTCGCCGGACTTGAAAGTCTCATAGATGGCCAAGGTGTTAGGGCTGGCGGGAGAATCGGGTATAACTCAGTACCACATGTTCCTGACAGAATAAGGTGCTATTGGAAAACCATTGCCCCATCCCAGCGACTGAGAGACCTGGCACAACGGGGGTTCAATATGCTAAAGTGGCAGAAGGTGGTCACGAGTTGGTGCATGTTCTAGCAGAACTGAAATCAGTGCACGCCCGGCTACAGAGACCGGGCAATCTGTGATAGGCTCATAGGAAAATTCCCACGCGCTGATTAGCTCATAGCGTTTTGTGAATGGGAATGAAATCCTATGAAAACTAGCGCCAGCAAGTCGGAGATTCTAAGCGTCCAAAGACCAGCAGCGGCCAATGTTTAATTGACCAAAACGATACTCTGAGAGAAATGACGCGAGCCCACTTCAGAAATTTCAAGGAGAGATATTTCTGATCTCACTTTTTCGGGGCCAAGTTCTCAAAATAGAATTGTAATGTTTCAGTCTGGAACTACAAGCATAAAGAGTTACCAGGACGAGTAGGAAAAAAGGTCGGCTTTTTTTAGGCGCAGATCCACCCAGTAATTGTGTTTCCCTCTGTATACTGTACATTGTACCACAGTGTACATCGTTTTCAAATGGAATAATACAGTTCTTTACGTCACCCTTCTGGTTTTTGCTCAATCTGGATTCACCGGTTTGATGAGTGTAATTGCCCTGGTCTCCAGTG
The DNA here is from genome assembly GCA_036426205.1 of Ascaphus truei. NCBI lineage: Eukaryota > Metazoa > Chordata > Amphibia > Anura > Ascaphidae > Ascaphus > Ascaphus truei. The sequence continues at coordinate 51,815 of WSYH01003393.1, forward strand.
ACAGGGGGACTGGGGTGAGACTCTGAGCGAGGATGATGATGAGGGGGGCTGGGCGATATGAGGAGGAGGAGGTAGATGAGGGTGACTGGGGAGATCTGAGAGGATTGATGAAGGGGACTGGGGGATATCTGAGGAATAATTGATGGGGGGACTGGGGGAGATCTGAGAAAATGATTGATGTCTGATGCTTATGATGATGAGATGAATGAGATATTGGCCGAGGGAGTCTAAGTCTAGGATGATGAGGGGGGAGTTGGGGTATTCTGAAAGATGATGATTGTTAGAGGACTGGGGGAAATCTAGGGATTTCTTAGGATGATGATGAGGGTGACTGGGGGAGATCTGAGGGTGATGACAGGGACCGTGGGAGATCTGGGGTTGATGATGAAGGCAACTGGGGGAGATCTGAGGATGATAATGAAAGCAGGGAAAAGGGAGACCAAAAAGCGCACCAGCACAAACGGAGCAGGAAGAAACCAGAACAAAAAAATGATTAAAAGGGCACTTTAATGTGGCAAAAGACCCATCCAATGCATTTCGAACGTCGCAGTGTTCTTTTTCAATGATGAGGGGGACTGGGGGACATCTGAAGATAATGATGAGGGTGACTGGGGGAGATCTGAGGATGATAATGATGATAAGGGG
>WSYH01003393.1:53741-68054 GCA_036426205.1 Ascaphus truei
GGAGATCTGAGGGTGATGAAGGCAACTGGGGGAGATCTGAGGATGATAATGAGGGGACTGGGGAAGATCTGAGAATGATGATGATGATAAGGGGGACTGGGGGGATCTGAGGATGATGATGATGAGGGGGTCTGGGGGACATCTGAAGATAATGATGAGGGTGACAGGGGGAGATCTGAGTATGATGATGATAAGGGGGACTGATTAAGATCTGAGGATGATGATGAAAGGGACTGGGGGAGATCTGAGCATAATGAGGGGGACAGGGGGAGATCTGAGGATAATGATGAGGGTGACTGGGGGAGATCTGAGGATGGTAATGAGGGGGACTGGAGAAGATCTGAGGATGATGATGAGGGGGACTGGGGAAGATCTGAGGATGATGATGAGGGGGACTGGGGGAGATCTGAGAAAATGATGATGATGCTGACTGGGAGAGGCCTTGAGAGCTTGCATAAACTACAGTGCTCTAAAATAATTCACAATAAAGAACATATACCCTCTCCCATTAATTCCCAAGCTTCTCGAACAAGTACAGTAAGTGATGCCATGGTCGTCACAAAATTGAATATGTGGGGCGTATAATTTGGTGTGCATATGGGCCGGTGATGAATGGAAGATGGCTTACCGATTTGGCCACTTCAAATATCGGGTCATGCCCTTTGGTATATGTAATGCTCCTGCCACTTTCCAGCATTTCGTGAAATATATTTTTCATGACATTTTTTATAAGTTTCTTGTGGTATATCTAGATTACATACAGGCATACCCCGTTTTACATACGTTCGCTTTACGTACACTCACTAGTACGTACATTTTTTTTTTGTTGCACCTTACCCCCTGTGTACGTACGCGTGCTTCGCGAGTACGGACACCAGGGGGCGGCGTGCGCACCTCAACACTCCTGCAACCTCCTTCATGCTTGATCTCCCTGTTCCCTCTGCCCTCCGATCTGTCTCTGTTCCCCCTCCCCTCTGTCTCTGTTCCCCCTCCCATCTGTCTCCGTTCCTCCTGCACCCAAGCTCCATAAATCTGCAGCTTAACCAGCAATTCTGCCCGCACTTACTGCAGCCCGTGATTCTGCTTCCTCCGATCCCCCGCTCCTCCCCCCTCCTCCCTCCTCAGAGCTCGCTCCTGTCTGCTGTGAGGGGGAGGAGAAGATCGTCTGCTGCAATCTTTGCTTGTGTGTGTGTGTGTGTCTGAGTGACAGTGTGTGTGTGTGTGTGTGTGTGTGTTGGTGGTGTGTGGTGTGTGTGGGTTGTGTGTGTGTAGGTGGTATGAGTGAAGTGGTGTGTGTGTGTGTGGATGTGTGTGTGTGTGTGATGTGTGTGAGTGTTGTTGTAGTATGTTGTGTTGGTGGTTTGTTTGGATTGATGGAAGGTGTGGTGTGGGGTTGTTGATGCTGTGTGCAGTGAATGAGGAACGGGTGAATGGAGTGAAGTGAGTGTGTGTGAACTGAGTGAAGTGGTGTTTGTGGTGATGTGAAGTGGGATTGTGTGTGATGTGTGTGTGTGGGTGTTTGTGTGTGTCGTGTGTGTGTGGTGTGTGTGTGGTTTGTGTGTGTGTAGTGTGATGTGTGTGTGGTGGGGGTGCTGGTGCGGTGCGATGAGAGTGTGTGTGTGTGTGTGGAGTGAGGAGTGAAGGGGGTCGTGTGTGTGTGTGATGGTGGGGGATATGTGAGGTGGGTGTGGGGGATGTGTGTGTTTGGTGTGGTCGCGTGACTGAGTAAGACGTGAGTGACGTGATGAGTGAGTGAGGAATGAGTGTGTGTGTGTATTGTGTGTGTGTGTGTGTGTGTGTAGTGGGTGGTGTGTGTGTGTGTGTGTGTTTGGTAGTGGTGTGTGTGTCTGGAAGTGACCATCGTAATTGGTGGGTGGGTGACTGAAAGATGCAATGTAGGTGTGTGTGTGACTAGATGACACAATGTAGGTGTGTTGGGGTGTGACTGTTTGGTACATTAATTGGACATGTGTGTGTGACTGAGTGACTGTGTGTGACTGAGTGACTGTGTGTGACTGAGTGACTGAGTGACTGTGTGCGACTGAGTGCGTGTGTGCGTGACTGAGTGAGAGTGCATGACTGAGTGAGTGAGTGTGTGAGTGAGTGAGTGTGTGACTGAGTGAGAGAGAGTGAGAGACTGAGTGAGAGAGAGTGAAAGACTGAGTGAGAGAGAGAGAGAGTGAGAGAGAGAGACTGACAGAGAGACTGAGTGAGAAAGAGAGAGAGAGTGAGAGAGAGAGACTGACTGAGAGACTGACTGAGTGAGAGAGAGAGACTGCGAGAAGGAGAGAGAGACTGCGAGGAGAGAGAGACTGCGAGAAGGAGAGAGAGACTGCGAGAAGGAGAGAGAGACTGCGAGAAGGAGAGCGTGACTGCGAGAAGGAGAGAGCTGCTATACAGTACTGACCTGCGTGCGCGCCTCTCACCTATTTGCTTGCTCCCATTAATTTTATTTGAATAAAGCCTATTGAATTTATTTTGGTTACAAATGCCTTATTTACATCAGTTATGCACATATATGACGATTGCAGTACAGTACATGCATCGTAAAGTGGAAAAAAAGTAGTGCTTCACTTTAAGTACATTTTCACTTTACATACATGCTCCGGTCCCATTGCGTATGTTAAAGCGGGGTATGCCTGTACTCATCTTCTCAAATGTCACCTCTAGCAACACGAATGCCATGTAAAGGAGGGTTTCAGCAGGGATGGACCAAACAGTCCAAATCCGTTCCCCGGAATTTCCCGGGCTTTCCCTTCAAAATCCTTTGCGCGGGAAAAAAATCTGTAGACAGATTGTTTCAACTTCAATCCATCCAGATTAGTTAAAATCCCCCTATATCACTAAGTTGTGAGGCCTTAAACTAACCCACAGCAGGTTTAACTTAAATCCATTCCGCGGAATGTGTTTATTTCTAATCCGTCATCGTATTGTAAGAAAAAAGTACGATGGATTAATTCCAGTACCAACCTGCAGATTAATCCACAGTTTAAAACAAAGAATTGAGAGGAGAGATGAGTCTGTGTGAGAGATTTTTTTCCCTTCTATTTTAAAATATATATTATTTTCTATAATCTATTATTATTTAAATTTGTGCCCTTTGTTTAATTTTTATTTATTATGAGTGGTGCCAGTGACAGCCTGCAAGGGTTCCAGTCCTGGATTTTGCTCGAATTTGCCCTTATGTGGCCCTTACAGCCATCTTTGATCTTTTAGTAATTGGCTGCACCTATTCCAGGGCTTTAAATAGCAGTCAGTGACTCCCAGCCCCTTGCCCGAGCATGGTATGCTATTCCATGTGTTTCTAGTCCTCTTGAGTTCTTGTTCCTGTGAAATCCCTTTTCCTGAGCTTTCCCTGTTGCCAAACACCGCTCCCTGTGCTGCCTGCATTGACCCCAACCTCTTAGCCTGACTTTGCATCTTTTCACATAGGCACAAATCCACAGAGGTGATGGAGAGAAAAGGTTCCCTGATAAATGGTGCACAACCTTTAAGATGGATGATATCAACTAAGTGAGGCTAATGCCAAGTGGGAGTAGAACCCCATTAGAAATCTCCAGGTAAAGGTGATCAGTGTATGGTAAGGACTGATATGTATGTCCTGGCTTTCAAAGCAAAATGCTCCCAAATCCCTTTGAGGGAGGGGGAGAAAAACACTAATCAATCAGGGGAGGGGGGAAGAAATCACGATACTAGAGTGGACTGAGATGGTGAGGGACCAACGGCCATTGGAAACTCCGCTGGAGCCTGTTAACTCAGCCTCAAGGAGACTGAACATTGAGCTGTCCCTGGACTGGCTAAGCGCTGACTGATGATGTCAGCGCATAACACCCTTTTGCATCTTTGACGCCTGCCTTGTACTCTGCTTGCATTCTGACTACGACTACTCTAACCGGACTCTCTTCCTTGGCTCTGGTCAGTGATCATATACCCCTACCTCAGATCTGCAGGTCCGCTTCCTATCAGAGACAAATATCTTTATACGAGTATCGCGATTTGCACACTGAGAAAAATTATCATCTTTATGTCGAGGTTTGAGCAGAAACATTTTGTAACTTTTTTCCTTTGTATTGTAGAGCAGAAGTTTTCTGATGCGCCTCCAACATCTTGGCTTTGTCTTTGAAGGATATGAGGATTTTCATGATGGCGGTTCTGTGAGAGTTTAATTGCCTTTCCAGTCCAATCCGGTATGCTCATTCAATTGGAGTAAATGAAGTAGCTACCGTACGTTTTTGCGGTAACCATTCAGATAGAAGTTGTAGCATGTCTTTGCCTTTAATGGTTTCTGGAATTCCTATTACTTTTAAATTGTTTCTAAGGCTTTTGTTTTCCAAGTCTTCAATTTTTTCTATAAGACTACGTATGATTATTTTCTTGGTGAACCCTTTCTTTTGGCCAATTCCCAACAACCAGATGGGTCTTCAGTCTTTGTCTCATCAGGCACCCTTTTTGTTCCAGAGACTCCATTGATCTGCACTGCCTGTTTGCTTGGGACTTCTTATTCCACGTTTCAGACAATCCAGGAGGAGCAAAATATGGGGAAATAAGGAAACAAAAAACAGTGCAGATTTAAGTGCAGACGTTGAGACTAAAATCCAATATGATGTCAGTGTCTTGGCTCTAGTGGTTAATCTACTCACAGGATGTAAGTGGTATATAAGCAGTTGGCAGATTGGGCTGCCACCCCAGGTGAATGCTGTATACTGTGTGACTCCCTCCAGGCTCGTCTCATCAGAATGGTAGATGCACAAGCAGAGGAAGAAACAGAACTACATAGCGCGATCTGTCTTTGAATTGACGTTATAAAAGGTATTAGGCATATAAAATGTGCACTTACACTGTGCCAAAATTAAAATCGCATTTTTCACATATATAGTGAATCTAGGGGGTACTCCGTCGTTCTCTCTGGCTCTGGATCTCCTCCGTCTGCAACCTGGGACTCTGGACTCTGTGTCTCCTCCGGTGCGTGTGACGTCACTGTCAGTGGATGGTGCAGCTACGGATCCCTCACTAGACCAAAACACCACTCAACGCGTTTCGCCCAGCTCTTACAAGCTGTCAATGGCTTCGTCAGGAGTGTGTGAGTGGTAGGGTTAATAGGTGTCTATATATACCCTTTAGGATCTTATTAAACAATTACTACAGATAATTATGTTAGCGCTATGATTATTAATGTTATACATATACTTAGAACTGAATAGTAGCATTTATACATATAAAATCGTTTTACATGATTTATTTCATATGAAACATCATTCTCATAGGTATATAGAATCAGTATATTTATTTAAATATGGAGCTGATTATCTACGGGAGAGTTAAGCTAATTAAACTGCTTTAATCTGGTAGTTATGCAGAGTATAAACTGCAGGTTAATAGTTTCTTTAATTACTTCATTCTATTAACAGCTGAGATCAGTCAAGGATTTTGAGGGGAGGTTTATTTATATCTTTATATTCTATTGTTCAGGTTGACGTTATAATATAAAGCAATAACTGTAGTGACCCAACATTAATTATATTTATGGTGCTAAAATAGCTCTAGTGTGTAACAGACACAATGGATTACTGCTAATAGTAATAACTGTATTAATTGTTTTAATGCTATTATAAATTGCTCAAGGGATGATATTAGACATCTACCACCATAATTAAATGGTGGTATTATTTACTTTCACTACAGATTCAGCAGGGGGACGATTCCTATATATTATCCCATAAGTGTTTCAATAATGTATTATACTAAGAGTTTTGGGTGGAGAATGACATTTCATTTACATTTTATGAAATGAACATCTGAAACGACACAGATAAGATAAATAGAGCATGGAGGAGAAAATAACAGGGAGGAAAGGGGGGAGAGAGCACGGTTAGTTATACATTCAGACTAGGAAGGGTGTCAGATCTATTTCAGCATTTAGACCCTTAGGTGTCATGGTTTTTAGACGGTGGATCCAGAACGCTTCTCTTTTTAGCAATTCTAGTCCTCTTTCACCACCCCTCCAATGTGGTAGAACATGCTCAATTGCTTTGAACTGTAAGCTTGTCGGTTCACCAGCATGAAAGTATGAGAAATGTTTTGGGATACTATGATTCTGCAGCTTTCTATGAATCCCACTCAGGTGTTCCAGGATTCTTGTACGCACAGGCCTGATGGTTTTTCCAACATATTGTAACCTGCAGGAACATTCTACATGGTCTGTCCTGCAGGTCATAAAACTTTCTATCTTAAAGCATTCGCCTGTGACGTTTGATATAAACTGTTTTTGGTCAGATGATTTAAACCGACAAGCTGTGCATGTTTTGCACCCAAAAAACCCTTTTGTGTTAAGCCAGCTCTTATCCATACTGTTTTTACTACTTCTCAGCGCACTTGGTGCAAGTTTGTTTTTGAGATTATTAGCTTTTTTATAAACAATACTAGGTCTATTTGGAATAACTGGGCCCAAGACAGGGTCATTTTTTAGAATGTCCCAGTGTTTATAAAGAATTTTTTTAATAACACTTGCCTCCCTATTGTATCCCGTCAGGAAAGCGAATTCAAAGTTTCTGTTATTTTTTGTTGTTTTCTTTTTCACTTTCAATAGGTCAGCTCTATTCATATTCCTAACTTCTTCCCTAGCATTATATAAGAGATCCTCACTGTAATTTTTCTCCAAAAATTTGCTCTGAATTTTATCTGACTGTGTTTCACATTGATCTATATCCATACAATTTCTTTTGATACGTATCAATTGGCTAATTGGAACGTTGTCCATCCATCTAGGTAGATGGCAGCTATCTCTCCTAATAAAGTTGTTCTTATCAGTGTCCTTAAAGTGTGTTCTTGTTTTTAACATGTTGTTTTCTACATAGATATTCAAATCTAAATAGTTTACCACTGTGTGACTCCATTCACTGGTGAAAGATAAATTGTATGTATTTATATTCATATTATCTAGAAATGCAATTAATTGATCTTCTCCTCCACCCCAAATAATAAAAATATCATCTATGTAGCGGCGATAGGTGACAAGATTTGCGCCAAGTTCGTTTCCACTCCAGATGTTCTCCTTTTCCCAATCTGCTACAAATAAGTTTGCGTAGCTTGGCGCAAATCTCGTCCCCATCGCCGTTCCGCATTTTTGCAAATAAAAAGTGTCACCAAACAAAAATAATTGTGATGTAAAATAAAATTAATACTATCAATGATAAAATTAATCTGTGATTCTTGTAAAGTTTCGTCCCCCTGTAAAAATCTTTTAGTGGCAGCACATCCCTGTGTATGTTGTATTACTGTATACAAAGATGCAACATCACATGTTGCTAAAATGTAATGATCTTCCCATGTCACATCTTTAAGTAAATTTAGCAGATCCATTGTGTCTCTCAAATACGATTTTAGCTGAGTCACATATTTTTGCAAAAAGGTATCTATATACATAGAAAGGTTGGCTGTTAGTGAGTCAATCCCCGAGACTATTGGTCGGCCTGGGGGATTGACTACACTCTTATGTATTTTGGGGAGGAAGTAAAAGACCGGCATCCTGGCTTTATCCTGGTATAGGAATTTATACTCCTTTTCATCCAGAATGCCGGTCTCCCTTCCCCCATCCAACAGTGTTTTAAGTTCCCCTGTATATTCTTTTATCGGATTGGAAGGTAGTTTAATGTATGTGTTATTATCACCCAAAAGTCTTAGTGCTTCCTTTTCATAGTCAGGTTTATCCATAAGGACTATGCCCCCTCCTTTATCTGCCTGTTTTATAATAAGGTTTTCCCTTTCCATTAGTTGTTTTAAACCTTCTTTTTCAGTTTTTGTTAGATTTTCAGTTTTTCTTTTATATGACTGTGTATCCTCTTTCTTGGACAAATCTTCAAAGTCCTTGGTAATCATTTGGAAGAAAACCTCCAAATGATTACCAGAAGCGAAGTGGGGAAAAAAAGAAGATTTAGGCCTCAGCCCTGTATGGATAAATTGTCTCTCCTGTTCAACAACAGGTGGCACTTCAATATTTATTTTGGGTTCATTATGTCTACATAGAAAATATCTTTTTACTGTCAACTTCCTGAGATACCGATTGGCGTCTATGAACAAATCGAAATTGCTATGTCCCTTCATGGGCGCAAAAGATAAACCTTTGGAGAGAATGCTTTTTTGTGGGTCTGTTAGTGTCACACTACTCAGATTTAGTACATTATCTATTTTTATTTCGCATTTCTTTTTTCTCTCCCTTTTTCGTCTACCTCTCTTTCCTCTGACTGTCTTCCTCTTTTGTTGTTGCCATTTAACCCTTTCTCTTGTCTCTGATGAGTCTTGCTCTTCCCTTCCCTCGAAGTGGAAGGGCCCTCTCCTGCATCTAAAAAAGAGGAATCTGTGCTTACACTTTTTTCTAGGCTCTTAGTTTTCTCCTCTCTTTCTCTGGAGTCTAAAGAGTTAGTTCTTTTACTGTTCTTAATTAGCCTTTCTTCTTCTCTTTTTTCTTTTGATTTATTGGGGTGTAATTGGCCCTTCCTCTCTCAGAATCCCTCCGAGGTGATCTCTCCATCCTTTTACTTGAGTTGTCTCTCTGTTTATTATTGTAGAGGGAGAGAGGGGGTGGCCCGGTATTAAAGGGGTTGCACCCCATTTGGCCACCCCTGACCGCACCAGGGAGACAAGGGGTTAACTGGGCTGAGGTCCAGAAATGTGATGTAACCCTTGTTATGACATGTAAATGTATTTTCCCCTGTTCCATTGTAATGTCTGGTTACTCAGTGTTTGCATCACACACACACTAGAATCCATCCGGGAGCACAAGGGTTAATAATTCTTTAATGATTATAGCTCTTTGTGTAAGTTTCCCGCCTTTTCGGGCACCATTTTGCAGGTCCCCATTGGCCGCCATTAGGGCTCAATGCATTTCAATAGGAATTTGTGCTGTTTTCGTCCTGTTTCCTGTAGTGACCAGCAGGTGGCGTCCGAGAGGGAGAGCGGCGGTTTCCCATTGAAAGTCAATGGGCTCATTGACTTCAATGGAGATGCCTCGAGGTAACCTAGTTGGCTGCCGTCCAGACCGCAAACCGCAAAGCGGATACAATGTCCTTCAAAAGAGCTAAAATCACTGGGTCAAGTTCAACGTCAATTAGCGGGGAAATAAACTGTTTTAGGGCACCTAGGGATAAAATTCTTTTTGCCCCTAGTTCCTAAGTGTCCCCCCACTCGACCACAACCGGGTCCCCGAATCCTGGACCCCCGATAAGGGTCGAACCAGATAGAGCGGGTCGCGCCATAGGCTTTGCCGGCGGCGGCAGAAACGGCTCAGAAAAATGACTAAGTGAGAAATGCTGAATTTTAGGAATCCATATCTCCGGTTCCGGAGGGTTCAGCGGATCAGGGTTTGGGGTATCTGTAGCCACTGCTCCGGCATCGCTGCAGAACCATCCTTGACCCGCTTGGACCAACCCGACGGAGTATGGACCCCCTTGAAGTTCGGGACTTTTCCCATAGACTTCAATGGCAGAAAACCCCCATTGACTTCAATGGCGGCGATTTACCATTGAAAGTCTATGGCGGAGCTGCCTGTTGTTTTCAATGGGGATTTAGTGAAAAGCTGAGATTTCTTTTTCAATGGAGATTTTTGTATTAAAATGATTTAATGTGCATTGGTGTAACTCCGGTTTCTTAGGTCGTAGCAAGTCGCTTTTTGGACCATATGGTGTCCCAGTTCTGGCAATGCGAACTGGGAAGTTTGGACCTGCTAAACCTAACGAAACCGGATATTTTAATACGTTTATGTTTTATGCTTAATAGATTATCTTAAGGTATGGACAAAGACCCAGAAGAGATTCTTTTGGGCCATAAGGTAGCAGATGGCCCTGGGGACGCCGCTATGTCTAGGATTTAAGTGCTGTTCAAAGAGTTTTATCACCCTCACTGTTTATCCGAAGCCCAAACCAGGGCAGGTCTTAAGTGTTCCAGTTAACACCTTTCAACAAAGGTTTTCCTGCCAGAACTCCAAATGGTAGACTGTCTGGCATTCCTGACGTAAATGTGGGGCTTCAGAAATGAGACCCCCAGAGTTCTACTGCGCATGTGCCAACTAGCAGGGGGGCATGGGTCATAATGCTTTCCCACGTTAGTGAGTGGCTGGAGGTAATTGTGAACCAATCCCCTGTGCTTAAGGTTAAGAATAGAAGGAGAATGGTTTATAAACTGCTGTCCACCCATATATCCTTTGTCTTCGTTTGCTGATATGGTTACCTGATATCACCTGAATGATTTCCTCACTGCTGAAAGAAATGCTACATCATACTTCTCATTCCCCAACCCTTAAGTAAGTGTACTTCTTGTTTTTTACTGTATTATCTGTTGTGTTCACCTTTATTCTAAGGAATAAATACAATTTATTATATCTTAAGCCTCGTTCAGTTCAAACCCAATTATTTTTGTGTAATATTAATAAGCCTGTGGAAGCTATCGTCACAATTATCATATCTATCTTTCCTAGATGTTTCTCTTGATGTTGGTCTCTCATGAAATAAGTTATCATCTCTATATGAGTTTTTATAATGTTTCTTATAAGTTATATTAATAGTCCAATTTCTTTGTTCCCCCTTTCTGTAATCTTCCTCATCCCTGTGTAGTTTTTTGGTTTTATTATTATCTGTGTCCCTTTCAAGAGTATCAAGTTTTTTCTGTAATTGTACATTTTTCTCTTTAAACTCCTTTGTGTTCTCAAAGGGGGTTAATTTCTCTTTGATCTCATTAATTTCTTCATCTAGCTGTTTCAGATGTAAATTTTGTTGTTCTAAAATGAGATCTATTAAACCATAGGAACATTTATCCAGTAACTCGTTCCAATTATGCAAAAACACTTCATCTTCTAAATCAAAAGATGGCTTTTTGCGGACTCTTAAGCCTCTAGGGATTATACCACATTCCTTATACCTTTCTAGAAAAACCACATCTAACCACTTTTTTGTGTCTCTCATCATTAATTTCTCCAATTTAGTGAATTCATTGCACTATTAACCTGTACACCATCACTATTTTTTAAGTTGTTAGCGCCTTATAATCACTATCACTCACAATACACTTCTTATTCCACTCCAAAGCTCATTGTTCCAGAGACTTCTTGAACTGCACTGCCTGTTTACTTGGGACTTCCTACTCTGCTCCAAAGCACAGTGGAGCTGCACATAACGTTAACCACTTGTGGGAGATTAGTGCAATTTATGCTAAACACATCCTGATTACCTTGGTGTTTCTTGTTTGCTTGAACAGATATTCACAGTATAAGCTATTCTATACAGCTCTGATTTAGACTTGAAATTTCTGAAGCCGGCTCGCTGCTATTTCTCCAAGAGCATATTTTGGTGATTTCAAATTTGCCGCTGCTGTCTTGGCACTTAAAATCTGAGTGAATCTCTTGTCTGGATTGGCTGAGGGTTTCTTATAGCATTTCAGAGTTCATTCATGAAATACTCCAGCCAATCCGAGCATGGAAAGAATCCTACCAGCCCATCAGAGCACTGCTAGTCTATCTAAGCCGGTTAAGCTCGGATTCAGAATCTGACAAGGGTATGCACCAACCTGGCACCTCTACACCACAGTCAGACGCCACCTTCAGAGTTAGGCTCCTCAAAGTCTGGGCAAATGGTGGTCCGATGACTTCCACTCATCCCAGGATGTGAGTACTTGAGGATAACTACGATGCCCAAAATTGCTTTCACAGATTGGCAACCTCTGAGGCTTTCATGTCCGGGACCCGAGCAGACTTGGTGGCACCAAGGTTGGTAGCCACATGGTCTCTCGGAACCATGGACCTGGATGTCCCCGACTCATAATACTGTGCACCACTGTATATACCATTAAAACACCATGTAATAAAATATACTTTTCACATATTTTTCTAAGTCCTTTGGGTTGAATGAAAAAACGCGCAGGTTAATTTTCACGGCCGTTTTCTCTATACACTGAAAACCGGACTTAGAATTCTTAAAAACCCTTGCAACCTCATATATGGTTGGAGTATGCCCAGGACCCCTATACTGGTTCTGGGTAACCGGGCATTGAACTGGAGATCCCTCTGTTACTGGGGGAACCCCGGTACCATTCTGGGGATACTTTACACTCCTATGCACCGCTTACCTTTCCGGGTACATTATTGGGGCACCCAGCAACTCTGGACCCCAACTATCTAGGTATAATCTGATAAGACTTTCTCCACAAAATCCCCTGAAACTCATAGCTTAGCAATCTATGCTTGCTGGCACCCCTGGAAAGATAAAACACATATAAATTCTTTATTATCGCACAATCACATACATTTAATGTACAAGAAATGGGTCCAAGAGCTGACACTCTAAACCCCAAAACATGGCTTAGAGGTACATTTATTGATGGCCTGGTTACCCCCTCACTGTCACAGGAGGTTTTTAAGTATAGGGCATCAAGGGAAGTTCCGAAGACCCACCTAGTCTTTGGGAACGGGCCAGAAGGGTTCACACCCGAAACGCTGCCCCCCTTGTATATATACTGCTCACACCCCCTTTTTATGGTATTTTGTTCTCTTTCCTTCACCCTTGTCCCCTTCCCTCCCATCTCTCTATTATGTGTATGTTCATATTAGGACTGTCCTTTTATGTATCCGCATATTTCTTTTTGATATTGTGTCATTTGTGCTATGCTCTGTTTTGCTATATAAAAGTTTCTTTTGGCATATCCAAATCTCCTCTATTCATTTTTAGTGCTGGGAACCCCTTTGGGATTTTGGACAAGATTATTTTTGAAGGATTTAGGGTCTTTCCTTGTTCCCATTGCACCATCACTGGCGCATTACTCTTTCACAGTCCCATTGTTGAGTGCAGTCTATGCCTTATACCTTTTTACTCCAAATGATTGTTCGCAGTCCCAAGGTTCAACAAAGTATACAGCAGCACCTCCTTATCTTACCGTGCACTTCACATCTTAAACAATCTACCTCTCAAACCTACCACCAGTCTAAGTTCTTTCAAAACTAAAGCTGTCTCACATTTTAATCTGATCTCTAACTGTTTCCTACGCCTAAAAGATAAAATATGTTAAACGGTTCATGCAATATTTTTATACATAATGTATAACCCGGTTCACTTAATGTAAACATGTATGTAATCATAACTCTGTGCCCAGGACATACTTGAAAATGAGCAGTAACTCAATGTATTACTTCCTGGTAAAACATTTGATAAATAAAAACATTAGAAAGCTCAAGAACAACCGAGACCAATGGTCAAAGTTCCGAATATCCTGGATAGGAAGAATCCATTCTGTTAAAAAGAACTTGTTACCCAACATATTATCTCTTCCGCACTCTCACTATTCAAAAAAAAAAAAAGATATCACAAGCCTCCAACAACACAACATGGTTTATATGGGACGATAAAAAACCTGAGGGTTCGTTATAAGATTAAGACACGCTCGACCAGTTCTAGAGGCCTCTTGGTTCCTTGTCTTTATTCATATTACAAAGCAGCACAAGTAAGTCAAGAGGCACTGTGGCACCTGAATAGTGGAGAACGGGTATGGGTGGACATTGAGGCAGCAGATACTAGCCCCCTGTCACTCAGGTCTTTACTGTGGCTTCTAGCCCACACCAGACAAAATCTTTAGCAGCAAACCCGTGATCTCCTACTCACTAAATATGTGGAACATAAACAAATTTAAGCGCAAGCTTACTCAAAAATGTTCAAACATGACCTCACTTCTCAGAAACTCAGATTTTAAATCTGGATGTTCTGGGTGGAACTTCCAATAGTGGGAAACATCTGGCATAACCAGGCTAGGTGATTTCCTGACACCAAGATTAAATTATTCCACACTTTCAAAGAAAGTTATGGCGCTTCCGAAAGGGAACTTTTACAGATACCATCAGCTGATATACTTTGTTAGCTCAGAAAGCCCAGGAGTATCTTCATTCAATGGTACCCTTTTTGAGACTATTTGTAGGGCCAATTCAATGAACACAGGTATGATATCCCTAATGTAACAATACTATTACCAAATAAAATGGTTACAAAGTTATGTACAGTAGCTAGAAAAAAGGGGTGGTGTGTATAGCGCTAAAAATGGAGGTGAATACATAATGTAATACAAATATTAACAACAACGTGGTGAATAATAATAATAATGATTAAATAAAATAGGGCAAGGCTGCCAGGAATAACTAACCCAAACACAGTTAGTGATAGACAAAGAGAACAATACAGACCGGCGCCTTAAAGTCCAAATGGATGATATATAAAAGTCCAATGGATGGCTTGGGATATCCAATAGATGGTGATCTAGTCCAGTAGACAGCAGGTTCCTCAGCAG
>WSYH01003394.1:0-62013 GCA_036426205.1 Ascaphus truei
ATTGCATTTCTCCCCCCTCTCAAGGTTCTCCACCTTGGAACGGAAGATGATTCGTCTGGATTCCTCCTCAAAGTGCTTTTGCAGGCTCTCCTTGGTTTCCTCCAGGTCATCATCCACGTTCCATCCGCAGCGTTTGAGGTCATGCAGGGACTGCAGCTTGCGCTGCAGGCCCTCGAACTCCCCCTTCCTCTCACACGCCAGGCGTCTGCTCTTTGCCTGCAGGAAGCAGCGGATCCTTAGCCAGGCTAAGCGTCACCACCTAGTGCGCTGGCTATATCGGAGAGGTCTGTTGCCTTTTCTCAGTTAGAGTGTTTCGGAGCCTTCTAAAGGAAGCACAACACTCTGACTACTCTCCTATTGTTATGGTTCAGAGTACACACATACTTTGTGATCTTGAGATAGCTGTCTATTGCTTATCATGACAGACCTATAGGTTCATTAACCTTTGAACCTGTTGGTCTGGTATAAATGTGTGTGTATATCTACATATATTTGCATTAAGCTGGCTCAATTGAATACACCACATTAATTTTGAGCGCACACACTATATTAAGCTATACTCTCCATTCTCTAATTTAGGTGTAGTCCTCAAACGACATAGAATTGTATTGGTATAACTACCACTGTTAGTATAATTATATAGCAGTGGGATATCCTGATTGACAATAGTTATTCCTAGCTTACACTGTCAGTTTGAATTAGGCATACAGTTACCTTCTCCATTTTTAATTTATTACAATCACTTTGGTTCACGTTAGTTTTTGCTGCAATAAATATATTTTAATCATTTATTAATAAATAGTAACTTTTAATATATTCATAGGTGTTCTTTTGTGCGGCTAATAGGGAGCTTTCTTTCTTGTCTTTGTTCATCATTAACCCCATCCCTGCCAGCATCACCTCCGCACCCTTTATTGCAGTTTTTGTTCCGTTATCACACATGTCACAATATATTGGTTCCCCACTTCATTATTGGTGTAGTGCAAGGTACACAATTTGACCTTTTAGGCCATTCTACCTTCCTCTGCAAAACAAATACTAGCCATTTAATCCATTGATTGTCACTCTAGTTATCTATGCCCTCAATGGGGACACAGATGGCCACATTCGTAATCAATGGTCACCCTACTACCGGACCCACTCTACCCAACAACCCCCCCCCCCCACCACCACACAGTAATGGGCAAAAACCCTATTAGCCAGGTCTGGCTAATAGCGCTTTTGCCCATTCAAAAGCAATCAATAGCCAGCCACCCTATCTTACTATATATTTCTGAAAGCGTCATATGTGTCCGTGTCTGTATGTGTCTCCCTGTGTCCCACCCTGTGTCCCTAGCGGCAATCCCATTGGACCTTGGGCCAGGCCAATGAGATTGCTCCCTTGGCCCGGCCGCCCCTGCACACCTCTCATTGGCCTGAGGCGGAGTGACGGGCCAAAGGAGAGACGGAGACACACACACACACCCTCTGTCCCCCCGCCCCCCATCACGTGCGCGCCCTGCACCGGCTCCCGGACGGAGGGGAAGCGCGGCCCTCCTGCCCATCCGCCAACTTCAGGCCCCTCCCCCCTTGCTCTCAACATCCCCACCACGTGCGCCGCCACCCTGCACCGGCTCCCGGACGGAGGGTAAGCGCAGCCCTCCTACCCCAGTCCCACTCTCCACCACCTCTCACTCCGTGTGTGTGTGTGTGTGTGTGTGTGTGTGTGTGTGTGTGTGTGTGTAGGGACATTTTACCCCTGCCAACAATTTGTGCCTCACTTTCACCCCTGCCCTTCACCCCCCCCCCCCCCTACCCCTGCCCTTCAACCCCCCCTACCCTGCCTTTACCCCCCCAACCCCGCCCTTCACACACCCCCACCCTTCACCCCCCCCACCCACCCTTCACCCCCCTACCCCTGCCCTTCACCCCCCCTACCAACCCCCCCTACCCCTGCCCTTCACCCCCTACCCCTGCCCTTACCCCCCCTACCCTGCCCTTACCCCCCTACCCTGTCCCTTCACACACCCCACCCTTCACCCCCCCACCCTTCACCCCCCTAACCCCCTGCCCTTCACCCCCCCCTACCACCTGCCCTCACCCCCCACCCCTGCCCTTCACCACCCCCTCCTGCCCTTACCCTTCCCTTCACCCCCCCTACCCACCTGCCCTTCAGCCCCCCCCTCCCCTGCCCTTCACCCCCCCTACCCCTGCCCTTCACACCCCCCTTAACCACCCTGCCCCTTCACCCCCTACCCCTGCCCTTCACCCCCCCCCACGCCTGCCCTTTGACTGACGTACGCACACAAACCCTGACTGACGCACGCATACACCCTGACTGACGCACGCACACACCCTGACTGACGCACGCACACACCCTGACTGACGCACGCACACACCCTGACTGACGCACACACACACTGACACACACACACTGACTGACGCGCACACACACACACTGACGCGCGCGCGCGCACACACCCCCACACCCACGCAGGCACACACACACAGTGACTGACTGACGCACGCACACATACACACTGACTGACTGCCGCACGCACACACTGACTGACTGAGGCACACACACACGCACACACTGACTGTGTGTGTGTGCGTCAGTCAGTCTGTGTGTGTGTGTGTGTTTGTGTTTCTGCGTCAGACTCACTGACGCGCGCACGCACACACACAGTGACTGACTGACGCACACACACTGCATGAAGCTGTAAAGGGGGACAAACGGAGCTGTAAAGGAGGGAGGGGGGGACTGAATTGATGTGAATGGGGGACAAACAGAGAGAGGGGGAAGGGGAGAGGAGAGAGAGAGGAGCGGGAACATTACATCCCGGGCAACGCCGGGTCTCTCAGCTAGTAGTAAATAAAAGTTGTACTTATCCCTGCCAGGATAAAGGCAGTTTTTGTAGTTCTCTTCCTCTTAAGTAGCAGCAATATTTAAAACACTAGCTACTGGCCAGTAATCCCTTAACTACCTTAGAAGTTACCAACGTTAAGGTAATTAAGAGGTTAACCCCTCCCAACATCCCCACACCCTGGGATGCCTAACCACCTTTTCCGGGGCAACTACTCCCATCACCCACCCACTCTTCCTCCATCATCACACACAGAAATGGGCAAAAGCCCTGTTGGCCAAATATGGCTTTTGCCCATTTGTGTTGCATTAAAAAAAAACAAAAAATACTATACAAACAAACACTAGTCAATAAATCCATTAATTGTCACTTGTGGTTACCTATGCCTTCAACGGGGGCGCAGATAGCCACATTGGCAATCAATGGGCACCCTATAGTCAATACATGTGTGTAAGAGACGTGTACAGAGGTACATTTAATGGAGACCGATTAGGGTTAAATGAAATCCTAGCTTTATTAAGCCTGTTCCTTTAACAAGGCAAAACATACAAAAAGACACAAAATAAAGGCCTACTCCACTTTGGAGATTAACTAAACCTTTACTTCGGCACTTTCTAACTGGGTGGCTAGCTAAGCTGGCTACCACCCCAAATATTTATATATATATATATTTGCCACGATGATGAGACGCGATCACACGGCAGACGTGATGACGTCATTAGGTTGCCATGGCGACGATTACGCGGTGTACGAGATGATGTCATTGGACGGAGATGTTAGAATCAGCTGGTGCACCTGGATTTCGAATGACAAACCTGGGATAGCCTCAGTTTTGGTGCAAAATTTAACTGCAGTTTCTTCTTATAAATTGGACACTCTTTCTTGTGCAACTCCACTCCCAGAAGAAGACCGTTGTCGAACCGCGTTGGAGTTCTGGCTGGGGGACCCCTCTCTTCTCACCATTACATTTGGGACTGTGTATTTGCACCAACTGAAGAGTTTTGGTGATGTATCACAGACTATGCTCTATGATAGACCATGCTTTATATTTGAACTGATTCTTTTTGTGCTATTATTAACACGCAGTTACAAGATTTTTTTGGGACCATTCAGCTAGCTGCTTTTTGTACTACGGTATTAGCTCTTATTATTAGCTCCTAGTATTTCCAGTTTCTTTACTGTGTTTTCTGTGTGTGTGTAGCTGTATGCAATTTAGGTAGTACCCAGCCCTTGTGCCTACCATATCTTTGGTTGTTACACATCTGGTTTCAAGGGAGGTTACCTTGTATTACTCTTACTGCTTGCATATTTGGGTACTTATCTGCACCCTATTTTGGTCTAATTTATATACATGGGTTGTCCATTGCTCACCTGTTTGTCCCTTTGGTGATTTAGAGGAGGTTGTTTGGAGTCCCCCTCCGTTTTAATCTTTTTCCCCTGTTTTTATATCATCAAATAAATTGCTTATTCTTTTTTTGTATACCTGTGGGCTCCTATTTGGATATCTTTTTCTGTTGTTCTTATATTACCACTATTCCAGGAGCACCGCTGTCTATTGATACAATAGCATACACATGATAGCTTTAGGTAACTTTTTAATATAGGCGTGCATGCGGTATACTGTATTACACACACACATACACACACACACACACACACCAGTTCAATAAGAAAGCCTCTTATCTGTTTCTGTTGTTGTAGGGGAAGGCCTCTCTGCTCTCCTGGGTCAGCACCCTTGTGTGCTATGGAAATCTGTGTCCAGGCATAGAGGTCTGGTCCCTCGTGTCTCGCTGTCAGCACACAGTCCTCCTGTGTGATTCAAGACTCTCTCCTCAAGTCAGCACCTTGTGTGCTGAGGAAAATCTCTCTCCAGGGTCTCACATGAGGCTTTTTACAGAACTCTCATTAGTCCAGGTGGAGACTTGCTAGTTGAGTGGCTGCAATTAACCAACTCCATGCTGGATTCAGAGCTCTGAGGCAGCTTTATCCAAACAGGGATAAGTCCCTGTTACAATGAGCATCTTACTCTTCCCAGTATGAAGGCTTTGATCCTCCTCATCCAACTGCGGCACCAATCATCTCTTAACCCACGAAGCAATGATCCTCAGCTGGATGTACAGCTTGATGCGCAGAAGTCCAGGATCCTCTGTTGCTTGAAGAAAAGTCAAGGGGTCCCTGGATCTGAAATGAATGCAGTTCCGCTCCAGAGACCCCCTGCTTCAATCTTATGTACTAAAAATTATAACAGTGTGATCGCCTTAAAAAAGAACGCTGTGACGTTCGAAACGCGTTGGATGGGTCTTTTGTCACATTAAAGTGCCCTTTTATTCTATTTTTGATTCTGGGTCCTTCCTGCTCCTTTTTTGCTTGTGCGCTTTATTTCACCACTTATTCCTGATCGCCTGTAAGAGCTGTGCAGGGAGACAGAGAGAGTGCTTCTCTCTGCTCTCTCTGCATACAGAAGTTCTTCCAGACTGGTGGTAGCAGCCTGGTAGGATTAACGCAATTGGAGACTCATTCAGAAGCAGGGACCCCCGCTGTGTTAATCCTTATGGGAAATTTCCACTGCAAAGCACTTGAGTGCGATCAGGCCGCATTTAGGCACGTGATCCATCCGCTCTAAGTGACGCTCAGAGTGAAGTTGAATTGGTTTGTATCTGTAGTATTTGTCTGCTAAAAACTTCAACTAATTTGTCTTTGTATTTTATTTGATTTTCGTATATGGGCAGTTTTGTGGCTGAGCAATGGCCTGATTATCAGGTTGACTCATAAGATTGTCATAGCATACAGTATGTTTAGCATGTTATTATGTTGAAAAGCATGCATTTTTTTCACCATGACTTTTTTTTTTCTTTATCACAGGTGGTCAAAGCTAATTGAAACATACTAATAGATTTCCACCAATATGATGAAATTATGAAATACGCTTTATTGAATAGGGTGAAAAGATATTTGCTAGTTTTTCACCATTTTTGTTTGCGATAAAACTTGTCTTTTTAATATTTTTAATACGTCCCTATGTTTCCCACTGTAAGGAGTGGGGAAGGGGGGGGGTGCCGCTACCGGGGGAGGAGCCTGAGACCAGAGTAGAAAGTGTGCTGCCACTAGGATGAGGAATTGGAACCAGTGTGTGTTGTATGTTACAACTGAGAAGAATCATTAGAGATACTGGAAAGAGGTTGCTGCTGGTGGTCTTAGGACCTCGGAAGTGTGAGTTGCCACTGGAGTGAATGGCTTGGGACTCATGAGGAAAGTGTGTTGCCGTTTTAGAAATGCAGTTGGACTGGAGAAAGATGTGCATCAAGTGGAAGATGGGTCTGTGGATATGGGAGGAGCTTGTGCTGCAAGGTAAAGGGAGGGAAATATGATTTAGGGATGATGGGTGGGGTTTGGATGTAGGAATTGAAAAAGAGCAAAACAGTGCACTGCCAGGGAGCCAGGTGGTGTAAATAAAAAAGGTCTATTTATTCAGCATTTACTTCACAAAAAACATACCCCCCAGGGGGAGAAAACAGTACCTCCTACGCGTTTTGGACCATGGGGGTCCTTTATCAAGGAGTATGGGGGATAGAAGAGAGGGGACTCCTTTATATACACCACACAGTCATTAATGTGCACTTTTAGATTTGGCGCCAAAACCGGGTGCGCACCGCTATGACGTCATATGTGTGAGCTAGTCTCAGAATTATTTTTTGCTTGTGCGCTTTGGGTCTCAGAATTACCCGATCCCACAGCACCCGGCCACGCCCCCCTATGACATCAATTCGGCACACCCACCCCGGTGACTGCCGGAAGGAGGGAGTCTCCACTCCTAGGGGAAGGTTCGTAAAGACAGGCAGGGTCGCGTCACGGGCACGAACGGCCCCTGTGAATCGCTGATCCCTGCTCTGCCCAACATAACGATGCCAACTCCACAAAGGGGCGCACCCCCTCCCCCTTTATATCTCCCCCCCTCTCCCAAATCAATCACAGGGCAAGAGGCAAATAGGTGTATACAACATAAATACACAGAGCATAAATTCTTATTGCAACAATAAGGTACATTGTGCAAAAGAAATAAACACACAGGGTCTCCTTATTCTATCCTCCATATTAACAAAACTCAATTTAAAATTTTAAATCACATGAAACAACACAGTCACAGGATCCCTTCCTTATCAAAATTCAAACACATCATATAATTATAAGGAAAGGACCCTGACACTGCCAAAAAATGTTTAAAAACATTAAGTGGAATACTTAAATACTAAGTTGTCATTCCATCATAAATCATCAGTTTTTCACCCATCCGGGGTAATGTAGCAAGAAGAATGACATCCTTCATCAAGAAAATTAAAAATTCATTAATCCATATATTTTTCTAAAAGAAAAGGACTTTGCAGGTAATGTATTTTACAGAATCAGTATCAATTAATAACTCAAAAATACATTGTAAATCAATCATACCACACAGATTCTAAATATAGAAAAGTGAACCAATCTTGTTCTTTTTAATTTCCCTTAAATAAGGGAAACCTCCTATTACCACAGGGCCTATCAGAGAATATTAGACCAACAAAATAGCAACTATATACGACAAGAGTAATTTAATTTAATTTCCATTTTAAGCCTAAAAGGAAGCCAACTAGGAGTATGAATTATAATCTTAATCTATTATTTTTTTTCAAATTCATTAAGCATCATAGATACAACTCGTATTTTCCCCAATACTTTTTTTAAAAAAAAGTTTAATGTTTTAAAAAATGACTCAGATTCCATTCAATCAGCAATGGTCCAATCAATATCAACAACAACAACAGCAAAAAAATTCCCTCTTTTTCTAAAAAATAACAAAAAGAACCCGAAGAGGGAAAAAGAAGAGAGGGTTACAAAAGGCCAAACAAGAGGAAGAAGCAACATTAATTGAGGAGTCGATAAACGTGATTAACATTTCTGGATATGAATTATCCCCTGCAGAACTCTCATTATTGGGGAAGGGACTCAAGTATGCTCAAACAATGGAGTTTCATCTCTTTAACACTGCTATAGATGTACATAAATTTGGACGTAAACTTACACTTAAATCTTTTTTTCAGAAACGTGCGGTAACAACTGAGGTAGACCAAAGAAATGATAATTACAGTATTCCTTTAACATCTAGTGAAGTACCTAATACCTCTATGATTGGGGATTTAAGGGGTGATCATGTAAATATTGATATTGGGGTTAGGGATTCGACCTTTAGGGAGGCATGTGATTTCCAGGATATTGATGATTTGAATGAATTGTTGGAGGATGTAGAAAAACAACCCCAAGGGGCAGAAATACCAGAATTCAGTACCTGGAGATCTAGCCTCAAGAGAGGTTCTATCTTTTACCCCCAGTTTGTGAAGAGTCCTTACCTAACAACTTTTGAAAACCTAGTGATTAGAGATCTGCTGTTGTTAGCAGAAGGGTTTTCCTTTTCGCACACGGATGAGAGTAACCTAAGCCATAAAGAAAAACTAGCCATGTATTCTTTACAAAAAAAATGATTCAATTGTAATAAAAAATGCAGATAAAGGTGGGGCGGTGGTGGTTCAGAGTAGGTCGGGCTATCTCAGGGAGGCTTACCGCCAACTTGGAGATGCCACGGCCTACTCTGAGCTACCACAAGACCCCACCGATATCTATCTAAGAGAATTTAAAGAGCTTATTGATTTGGGACAATTTACCAATGTCTTGACTAAGGATGAAATTATGTTTCTGTGGAACCCTTATCCGAGAATACCAGGGTTTTACCATCTCCCAAAGATCCATAAGACATTGGTCGACCCTCCGGGGAGACCAATCATGTCGTCTATTGGATCTTTGGGAGATGGACTTTCCAAATACATTGATAGATATCTACAACCATTTGTAAGGGTTCTTCCCTCCTTTCTGCTGGATTCTGGGGATCTGATTACACAATTGAAGGGGATCAAGTGGGGGCCACAATCAATGTGGGTCACCCTTGACGTTACATCTTTATATTCGGTTATTAAACACGACCAGGGATTGGCAGCTGTCCGCCACTTTTTGGAAGGTCCAGATAATAATTTGTTTCACACCACGTTTTTATTAGATTCAATAAATTTCTTACTCACAATTATTTTTTGTTTGATCACAAATTTTATTTACAGCAGCAGGGGACTGCTATGGGCACAAGTTTTGCACCCACGTATGCTAATTTATTTATGGGGTGGTGGGAATCACAGTTCATTTTTAGTAGCACTAATCCGTTTAGAAAATTTATCAAATTTTATAAACGTTTTATTGATGATTTAGTTATGATTTGGGAAGGTGATTTACCCACTCTGCACTTATTTTTTGGTTTTATTAATCAAAATCCTAATTATTTAGTATTCACTTTTAATTTTGATTTGCACCACATACATTATCTGGATCTTCTACTCTTTATTAATATTAAGAGACACATTCAGACGGATGTCTACAGAAAACCTAACTCGAGAAATATGTTATTAAGGGCGGACAGCTGTCACCCTAAAGCGGTCATTAAAGGAATCCCCAAGGGCCAATTCCTCAGACTGAGGAGGAACTGCTCCACTGAAGAGGGTTTTGTCCGTCAGTCTGGGGAGTTGGCCTTATGTTTTCAGCAGAGAGGTTATGATGGCTCTCAGTTGCAAAAGACATTGGATGAAATTAAAACACTGGACAGAGAGTCCCTACTCCCTTCACAGGGTTATACTTCCATGAAGGGATATGGTAGAGGAAAGAAAAGGATTAATCCTAAAATTAATACTAAAGAACAAAGTTGGGGTTAAAGTAATACACAGAGAGACATGTCGCAGGAGGATTTGCCTTTATTGATTACACAATATAATAAATGTAGCAGACAAGTGCAAGCAATCATATATAAATACTGGGACATTTTAAAAATGGACCATAGTTTAGAGACATTGGTCCAACAAGGGCCTCGCTTTATTTACAGAAAGGCGAAAACTATTGCCTCATATGTCTCTCCTAGTTACGTAGTCTCCCCCATTGTGAGAAATACCAATACTTTTTGCACTAAAGGTTCCTTTAGATGTTGTGGTTGTGGCATTTGTCGTTATATGTCACCATCTACAAAATTGTCAAGCTCAAAAACATCTAAGTCCTATCCCATTACCTCCTTCATTAATTGTAACACGCAATTTGTTATCTATCTGTTAACATGCCGTTGTGGGGCAAACTATGTAGGAAGAACTACACGGGCGCTTAAGGTCAGGATCATGGAACACCTCAGATTAATTAAAAAACTGGATTGCTCTCACCCGGTGTCGAAACACTTTTCAGAGTGCAAAGAAGGAGGGATAAAAGGACTAACAGTCAAGGGTATTGAGAGAATTTTCTCACAAGAAAGAAGTGGAGATAGGCTCAATTTGTTGGACCGCAGGGAAGCGTATTGGATTTTTATGCTTAAGACCCGTGCTCCCTGCAGTCTAAACATTGAATGGAATCTGAGTAATTTTTTAAAACATTAAACTTTTTTAAAAAAAGTATTGGAGAAAATACGAGTTGTATCTTTGATGCTTAATGAATTTGAAAAAAAATAATAGATTAAGATTATAATTCATACTCCTAGTTGGCTTCCTTTTAGGCTTAAAATTGAAATTAAATTAAATTACTTTTGTCGTACTGTATATAGTTGCTATTTTGTTGGTCTAATATTCTCTGATAGGCCCTGTGGTAATAGGAGGTTTTCCTTATTTGAGGGAAATTAAAAAGAACAAGATTGGTTCACTTTTCTATATTTAGAATCTGTGTGGTATGATTGATTTACAATGTATTTTTGAGTTATTAATTGATACTGATTCTGTAAAATACATTACCTGCAAAGTCCTTTTCTTTTAGAAAAATATATGGATTAATGAATTTTTAATTTTGTTGATGAAGGATTTCATTCTTCTTGCTACATTACCCTGGATGGGTGAAAAACTGATGATTTATGATGGAATGACAACTTAATATTTAAGTATTCCACTTAATGTTTTTAAACATTTTTTGTCAGTGTCAGGGTCCTTTCCTTATAATTATATGATGTGTTTGAATTTTGATAAGGAAGGGATCCTGTGACTGTGTTGTTTCATGTGATTTTAAATTGAGTTTTGTTAATATGGAGGATAGAATAAGGAGACCCTGTGTGTTTATTTCTTTTGCACAATGTACCTTATTGTTGCAATAAAAATTTATGCTCTGTGTATTTATGTTGTATACACCTATTTGCCTCTTGCCCCGTGATTGATTTGGGAGAGGGGGGGAGATATAAGGGGGTGGTGCGCCCCTTTGTGGAGTTGGCATCGTTATGTTGGGCAGAGCAGGGATCAGCGATTCACAGGGACTGTTCATGCCCGTGACGCGACCTTGCCTGTCTTTACGAGCCTTCCCCTAGGGGTGGAGACTCCCTCCTTCCTCCTTGCGGCCGTCACCGGTGTGGGTGTGCCGAATTGACGTCATAGGGGGGCGTGGCCGGGTGCTGTGGGATCGGGTAATTCTGAGACCCATCACTACTGGCTCACACATATGACGTCATAGCGGCGCGCACCCAGTTTTGGCGCCAAATCTAAAAGTGCACATTAATGACTGTGTGGTGTATATAATGGAGTCCCCTCTCTTCTATCCCCCATACTCCTTGATAAAGGACCCCCATGGTCCGAAACGCGTAGGAGGTACTGTTTTCTCCCCCTGGGGGCTTTGTTTTTTGTGAAGTAAATGCTGAATAAATAGACCTTTTTATTTACACCACCTGGCTCCCTGTTTTGTGCACTGTTTTGCTCTTTTTCTATTTACTGGACTTCAACCAACGGATCTGCACGCCCCTGGGAAAGGACTATGACGGATTCCGTTCAACAGATGGAGTGGGTAAGAGTTCAATACAATTTATGTGTGATTATTATAGATGAGTACAATTTCAGCACTGTTTGTCTCCAATGAGGGGTCACTAGAGTACCTTATAGGTGCAATAGTTGGTCCCCTTCAGGAGACTTATGTGTTTGACAGGTCACTCACATTTCACATTTCTCAGTTAACCCACTCCACGTCTAAGCCCGTCTACCAGTCCTGTTTATTATTCAATATTGACATTTTGGAAACTTCCACTGATTTTGGAGCACCCATTCCTTTCCATATCTCCATATGGATGTAGGAATTGCCCTATTAGCCTTTGCTGTTAAAGGGGGAGGAGGAGTTAGTGTAGTGGTAGGGTGTTTGTGTATTCTTTTAACCCATTTGGTGTCTGAAGTCCTTTCCTATGCATTAGAAGCCCACCAAGTATCAAAGGGTTGAGAACCCTTTTCTGCCATAGGATAAATTAATGATTCTTATTGCATTACTCTGTGGTAGCAATGTATTATATTTGCAGGTGAATTTTTGCAGTTCAGAAAATTCTGATCGTGCAGTTCTTCAGCATTATCATCGAACAGCCATATGCAAATGAGTTCAGTAGCGCTCTGTTATTATGTTTCTGTACACTGTTTCTTTGAGGAGATAAGTAGGAATTTAGACCAGGATAATGCAGTTGATGTGGTATACTTAGATTTTGCAAAGGCTTTTGATACGGTTTCACACAAGATGTTGGTGTACAAAATTAAGAAAATTGAACTCAGTAATAATATATTCACCTGGGTTGAAAACTGGTTAAAGGACAGACAACAGAGTGTTGTCATAAATGGAACTTTTTCAGGTTGGGCTAAAGTTGTGAGTGGAGTACCTCAGGGTTCGGTACTTGGACCCCTGCTTTTTAACTTGTTTATTAATGACCTTGAGGTTGGCATCGAGAGCAAAGTCTCCATCTTTGCTGATGATACTAAATTGTGTAAAGCAGGCCTGCACAACATATACGGCCTGCCTTACACCCATACGCCCGCGACGGACCCCCTTCAACCCCCCCCCCCCCACTTAACCCCCCTTCCCTGGTAAGGACAGAAGGAGCGCGCTCCAGCATTAAGTAGGAGCGCGCTCCAGCAGTGTCTGTGTGACTGCACGCTCTCCCCCCTAGCCCCCCGCCCCCCTCAGCCTCCTCCAGCAGGGTGACACGCTCTAGCAGTGTAGCGTGACCCGGAACTTCCGGGTCTGCTGCTAGAGTGTGCTTCCCTCGCGCTTCCCTCACGCTTCACCCTGCCGCCATCTTTGTTGCCGCCGCCATCACCTCTGCTGCCGCCGCCGCCACCATCATCAGGTATGCATGGGGGGGGGGGGGGGTGTTTTTTTTTTGGGGGGGGGGCTGAAATGGAATGGGCTGGGGGGGCTGCTGACATAGGGGGGCTGCTGAAATGGAATGGGCTGGGGGGCTGCTGACATGGGGGAGGGCTGCTGAAATGGAATGGGCTGGGGGGCTGCTGAAATGGAATGGGCTGGGGGGGGCTGCTGACATGGGCTGGGGGGCTGCTGAAATTTGGCTGGGGGGCTGCTGAAATGGGCTGGGGGGCTGCTGATATGGGCTGTGGGGGGCTGATGATATGGGCTGTGGGGGCTGATGATATGGGCTGTGGGGACTGCTGAAATGGGCTGTGGGGGGCTGCTGATATGGGCTGTGGGGGGCTGCTGAAATGGGCTGTGGGGCCCGACTCTGTTTTCCTTGTGAGGTGAAGGGGGGAGAGTGATGTGAGGTGCAGGGGGGAGAGTGGAGGTGAGTGGCAATAGGGGAGAAGTGATGTGAAGTGCGGGGGTGTGGAGAGTGATGTGAGGTGCGTGGGAGAGTGATGTAAGTGCAGGGGAGATGATGTGAGGTGCAGGGGGAGATGATGTAGGTGCAGGGGGGGAGAGTGATGTAGGTGTCGTGAGGGAGAGTGATGTGAGGTGCGGGGAGGGTGATGGTGAGGTGCAGGGGGGGGGAGTGATGTGAGGTGCAGGGGGGGAGAGTGATGTGAGGTGCAGGGGGGGGGGGAGAGTGATGGGAGGGGCAGGGGGGGGGGGATGGGTGTGGGGTGCAGGTGGTATTGTGTGTTTGATGTGGAGGGGGAGTATTATGTGTATGGGTGAGGGGGAGAGATGGGGGTATGAGAGATCGATGGGGAGTCTCGCAAAGGTTGATAATGGGTTTTGGGGGAGATATGAGGATGATGATGAGAGGTGCTGGAGGAGAGATGATGATGATGATGATGATGATGATTTTACCCGTGCGGCCCAAATCTTTTTTTCTTTGGAGCATTTCGGACCTTCTCATTGTACAAGTTGTGCAGGCCTGGTGTAAGGTAATAGAATCAGAGCAGGATGTAATTTCTCTTCAAAGGACTTGGAGAGACTGGAAAAGTGGGCAGGTAAATGGCAGTTGAGGTTTAATACAGATAAATGTAAGGTTATGCATTTGGGATGCAAGAATAAAAAGGCGAATTACAAATTAAATGGAGATACATTGGGGGAATCTTTGATGGAGAAGGATTTAGGAGTGCTTGCAGACAACAGGCTTTGCAATAGTGCCCAAAGTCATGCAGTAGCTGCAAAGACAAACAAGATCTTATCTTGCATCAAACGGGCAATGGATGGAAGGGAAGTAAACATAATTATGCCCCTTTACAAAGCATTAGTAAGACCACACCTTGAATATGGAGTACAATTTTGGGCACCAATCCTAAGAAAAGACATTATGGAACTAGAGAGAGTGCAGAGAAGAGCCACCAAATGAATAAAGGAGATGGAAAATCTAACTTATGAGGAGGGGACTAGCTAAATTACATTTATTTACATTAGAAAAGAGGCGTCTAAGAGGGGATATGATAACTATATACAAATATATTCGGGGACAATACAAGGAGCTTTCAAAAGAACTATTTATTCCAAGGGCAGTACAAAGGTCTCGGGGCATCCCTTAAGGTTGGAGGAAAGGAAATTTCACCCGCAACAAAGGAAAGGGTTGTTTACAGTAAGGGCAGTTAAAATGTGGAATTCATTACCCATGGAGGCTGTGATGGCAGATACAATAGATTTGTTCAAAAAAACTTTGGACATCTTTTTAGATAGGAAAGGTATACAGGGATATACCAAATAAGTATACATGGGAAGGATGTTGATCCAGGGATTAATCCGATTGCCAATTCTTGGAGTCAGGAAGGAATTTATTTTTCCCGTTATGAATATCATTGGATGATATGACTCTGGGGTTTTGTTTGCCTTCCTCTGGATCAATAAGTATAGATATATGATAAAATATCTGTTGTCTAAATTTAGCATAGGTTGAACTTGATGGACGGAAGTCTTTTTTCAACCTCATCTACTATGTACAGTAACGATGTAACTATACATGGTTTTTTTTGTTACTCTGGGGTTAAATCATACAAAAATATCCTGCGGTGTTTGTTTGTTTTTTTGTATAACGTCGAATATTATTGCTGATTTTTAACGAGTTTTTAACTAGTCAATTTAGTTTTTGTAATCATGTGGTTTGTGGTCTGCGATCAATTGAATCAGTTCTATTTGAAGATGAATATGAGAAATGATGGCATGCAATAATGTTTGCCAACCCAAACTTATAGTATCTACGGTTGTGATTTTTAACTCTAAGTATTGCTTTATACTCTGTTTTTTTAGGGTACTTGCCTCTTATGGGTACCGAGAAAAGGAACAATGCTTTTTGCTGTTTTCTATACTTTGGGAAATATATCAACTCTTGGCAGGTAAGTTATAACGTAATGTTTTTTTCATTTATTGTATGTATTGTATGTCTTTATTTATGTAGCGCCATTAATGTACATAGTGCTTCACTGTAGTGATACACGTAGTAATCCTATAAATAACAAAAAATATAAATAACAGGTCATGGGAATAAGTTCTTCAGACATAAAAGTAACTAAGTAAGAGGAGTCCCTGCTCCGAGGAGCTTACAATCTATTTGGTAGGTAGGGAGAACGTACAGAGGCAGTAGGAGGGAATTATGGTAATTGCGTCTGCAGAGGGCCAAGCTTTATGCATCATGTGTCCAGTATTATCCATAGTGCTGTTCAAATGCTTCATTCATTTATGAAAACAGTTTCATATAATATGCAATACAACTGAATGATAGACCTAAAATAAAACATAAAATCATCATTTTAATTGCAGTACCATCTTTGTTTTGCCATATAAATTATCATGTCTTTTGAGGAAGGACTGCTTTTCCTAATGTTGACTTTTATGTGTGAAGCTCTTCTCATTACATCTCATATTTTTTTTATTGCTTCTACAACTACTTTTGTGAAGCACTACAGTATGTGCAGATATAGTCAATGTTATTGCAGTCCAAAACATACTACGATGTGCATAAAATCGCAACACTGGCCTTGCTCGCAGGCACTTGGAACCACGATATGTAATTGCTATTCGTTTTTTACTTATAATACTTGCATTCGCCGCTTAGTGTCCCAAGTGTTTTGTGCTAAATATATACATTCCTATAACATAAACGCAAAAAAATAAACAACTCTCCATGGTGCAGGACACTTTAATAGGTAAATATAAAAGAATCAAATTTAAGAAATGTACTCGCAGATGTGAGAAGTTGGTGCTAAAGAGTTGAACTCTTGTGGGGGCACTGACTGGTGATGTCACAGAGATGATTAGAGTTGGGCAAAATTTTCGGCGAAATCCGATATCCACCGTAGATTGGCGAATTCTTTTCAGCCATGGATCAGTCTTTTCCCTCCTTTGAGGCTTACACTGTCTAGCTTTTTCTCCTCTCCCTGACCACATGGCGGTCATCTATCGCCCACCTACCTCTACTCATGCCCCTTCTGTCTTTCTCACACACCTTGAATCCTTCCTCTCCTTCTTTCTCTCTTCAGACTCCCCTGTTCTTCTCTTTGGGGACGTGAACTGCCATATTGATGACTGCTCTCTCCCTTTGGCTTCCCGATTTCTCTCTCTAACCTCTTCTTTTGGCCTTTTACCAATGGACAGCTGCCTGCACCCACAAGGATGGCCACTACCTAGACGTGGTTTTCACTAAAACGTTTTCTCTCTCTGATTTCTCCATTTCCCCCTTTCCTCTCTCTTACCATCATCTCATCAAATTTTCTCTAATTTCTCCCCTTCTCCACCTCCATCTATTGCTTGTTTCTGCAGAGACCTGTTCTCTATTAACCTACTGTACCAGCTTTTGATTCCACTTTGCTCTCCTCTCTCTGCTCTGCTCCAGACTCTGACAATCTGGTCAGGAACTACATGTCTTATCCTCCTCTCTTGATTTACATGCTCTTTCTCTCTGCCGTTCTTGACCTTCCTCTCTGCCGTTCTTGCCCTTCTAACCCCAAACCCTGGATAAATTGCCCCACATGGATGCTGCGTTCCTGCACTCATGCCTCCGGAGGAAATCTCTCACACTTGCAGACTTCCTTCACTACAAATTTATCCTAGCCTGTTTCAATTCAGCCCTTTCCCAGGCTAAACAAACCTACTTTTCTTCACTAATCAACAAGCACATGTCTAACCCACACCTACTCTTCTCTGTCTTTGACTCTCTACTCAGACCATCGTCTGCTACCTGTTTTTCTTCCTCCGTGTCACCACAGGATATTGCTGACTATTTTAGGATAAAGGTGGATTCCATGCTTCAAGACATCCTCTCTGTATCCTCCTCCCATCCTATACCTCTTTCTAACGCTCCTCCTGCCTTCCTCAACTCTTTTTCTGCTATCACAGAAGTGGATGTATGGCTGCTAATCTCCTCTTCTTCCTCTACCACCAGCCCTCTTGACCCCATTTTTCCCCATCTCCTGATACCTCTTGCTCCTACTCTAATACCTACGCTTACACATATTTTCAACTCCTCCCACTACTCTGGTACTTTCTCTCCTCCTTCAAACATGCAACAGCTATAACAATACTCATTAATAGCAAGCTTGACCCTATCTGTCATTCTAGCTATTGTCATGTATCCCTCATGCCTTTTTCCTCTGAATTCCTTGAATGCCTTGTATTCTCTTGCTTGCTCCATTTTCTCAGCTGCTATTCCCTCCTACATCCTCCACACTGCACAGTCCACAGAAACAGCCCTCACCTAAATAACTAATGACCACCATGCTGCCAAAGACAAAGGTCACTACACTCTGCTCATATTGCTCGACCTTTCTGCAGCCTTTGATACTGTGGACCACCCTTTTTTTCCTTCACATTCTCCATACTCCATACTCTTGGTATCTGTAACAAAGCTCTATCCTGGATTTCCTCTTACCTCTCCCATCGTACTTTCAAAGTCTTATTTGCGAACACCTCCTCCTCTATTGATCTCTCTGCTGGGGTACCCCAAAGTAGAGCAGGATAAGGGAGCGGGATGTGTGATATGTAAAAAACAGAATGGAAAATACATAGAGTAGCAAGGTTGATAGCAAGATAAAATATCTGAACTTATAATCATCAAACATTATACTCACATAAATGCGAGTGTAAAGAGCATATCACACTCTAAATACTAGTGTGTAGATGAATTTGGATCAAGATGATGTCAGTGGTCAAACGCTGTGTGGGTAGTCTTTGAAATGGAAAAGACAGGGAGACACCATAGCACAGAATATCTGTATTAAATATTAAATCAAAGTTTAAAATAATCCCTCCAAGGTGCGCACTTACAATGAATACAGATTAAAAGGTCACATAAAAGTATAATAACAGATGTGGGGCGAAGGCGATCTCACCACCCGTCCCACGTGGGTCAGAAGAACTCGTCGGTCCTTTGTGGAGCTGCTTCCAGTTGCGGCCGCCTGGAAAACAGCAACCGCTTTCCTTGGAGTTCCTTCTTGCTCTGACCCGGTGTGTCTCCTTCACCTTCCCTCCTGGATTCAACGCGTTTCGCTCGTGACAAACAAGCTTTGTCAGGAATCCTACTACCCTACACAACTAGCAGCATTAATAAAGCAATAAGTAGTTTGCTATTGGCTGAGAGCAGAATGATGAGACAATTGTCTCAAAGGTAAATACACTATATGTTAATGTTGATAAACTTTAAAGAAACTAAGCTCTGGTTGCCAAATAGTGAACCATGTACTTAAATGCTACATAAACCCCTAAACTCCACCTCAGTAATAAACATATTTTGGGTGGATAATAAATATTAGACATAAGTATAATTTAACTGAACAAATAAAACACATATTAGCATTAGTGATGATACATACAGTAGCAATAACAAGTAGTACTAATAACATTAAATACTTCAGAGTTACTAAAGATTAATATATTTTAAAAAAATTGTCATACTTTTAATTTAAAAATCCTCATTAAAAACATCAAATACTAAATCTAACTCCAATAAACTACTTTATAATAACATTATGACACAATCTTCTGTTGATACACCGAATGTCACTCCGTTGTACATTGCCAAAAAAGATAAGCAAAGAAGATAAAAATCTCATTAGAATAGACATAAACTACAGTATCATATGATAAGAACAATAAATAAATGCAGAATACTCTGTAATACATGGCTACATGATAACTAACCCAATGTTTCACATTCAATTTATAGTTATTCGTATAATTCATACATATTTTACAAATAATAATTAATAATTTGAAACGTACGATACAAAAATCTAAAATAGATTACAACACTTCTAAGAAGTTAAAAATGTACTATTAAAATAACCATTTCTAGTGGCAAGTGTAGTCAGAAGTCAACAGGGCTTAATATTACCAGGATATAGATATACTAGTGCCTTTTAGGGTTAGCAATGTAGCCGGCATACATGGATAGACTAGCCAGTGAGACAGGGATAAACAGTGCTGGATATACTGTAATATCATTGCGAATAATGGGAGTAAATCATGTCAAAAAGACCCCCAGCTCTATATCTGTATTTAATTCCTTTGTGATGAGACTCTTTAGATTATGTATTCAATACATTTCAGTGCCTGTCTCAGGCATATAAAGGTATCTTTAAGTGTCCTCACCACCATGAAGTCATCACAATATTCAAAGGGCTTCTTTTTTTTCAAAGTTCTGCTTTATATAAAATATCAGGAATGTGGTTTCACAAAACAATATTAAAATAAGGGCACAGACCAGTTCATGTATTTCGCAACCTCCGGTGTCCGCGACAGTCACTTGCCGAGCTGGTCGGCGTTCTACGTCACTTCCAGTTCCTGGTGCTTCAGTGAAACTGGTCCTCCCGGCAACCCTACGCGTTTCAACGGTGATCCGTCTTCGTCAGGGGTAAGTATAAGGGTGAGGACGCTTAAAGATACCTTTATATGCCTTACACTGAAATGTAAGTGCATATCTCACATCTACAGACACAAGCATTGTGTTGTGAACTTGCTTCACTATTGTGCTCTTTTTCTTCTTTCTTTTTTCTTCCTATGAAACGAGATGCGCTGATTACTTTAGACATCTATTGCTGCTTGGAATTGGGAGCAATTCGACTCTTCACGCTCAACATCTACCTTATTCAAGTTTGGACTTTGACTTAGTTAGTTAGCGCTTCTTTTTTTGTTGTATAAATACGTATCAATATATTCTGACAAATTTTATCTCAAAGACCCAAACCCAGACATAATGGGTCTACCCAGGGGATGGGTCAGTGATTTGTGCACTTTTGGTAAAAAGTAGAAGACAGGAAGTCTTGGACTCTCCACCATAAGGTATTGGAACTCTGTGTTTTAATATTCCTATTTCCTTGCCTTAAGATAGGATCTGTAATAATTCATTTTGATATAAATTCGTAGGATCATTCTTAAGTATTGCGTATGTATCACAGTCTCCCAGAAGTCTATCTGCTTCTTTCACATAGTCCTCATCCATTATAACCACCCCAGCCCCTTTGTCTGCTTATTTGATGACAATTGTTTTGTCCTCCTCTTTTAAAGCCTCCCTTTCTCGTTTTGACATATTATGTCAATATTTGCTTTTATTTTGGACCATTTTCTCAAAGTCATTCGTGATTAATTTCTCAAAGACATCTAGAAAGTTACCCTTTCTCCCTTTGTGGTAAAAGGTCAACTTTTTTCAATTCGGTATGAATATACTCTGGTTTAGTGTTATTAGCTACAATGGGAAGATCGATCCTGAGGTTCCCCCAATTTCTCAACTCCGCATCTTTATTCAAGAAAAATCTTTTCACTGTTAGTTTTCTTAAATATTTGCTCGCATCTATAAATAATCCAAAGTTATTCGGGCCACTAGTGGGCGCAAAAGTTAACCCCCTAGTAATAACTCTTGCTTGATTCTGTGTTAATGTCTTTGAGCTTAGGTTAAAAATACTTCTAGTGTCTATCTGGCTAACCTTTTTTCCGGATTTTGTCGTTCCTCTCCTCCCTTCCCCTGTGTTTATTTTCCTTTTTTTGGTAGTTGTTGGTTCTGTTTACCTAAAAGACGAATACATGTTGGTCTCCCAGTGATTTGGAGACCTGGCTCTCTCTAAACCCCCTCCCCCCACCTCTTACAGGAGAGAGAGAGTTCCTGGGATTGGTCTAGTTTCATTTTTTGGAATCTCTACGCTCGCTCTCACCCTGTTAGGGTAATGTCTCAACTCTCTAGGAATATATACATTTTTGTTATGATATATATTGTTGTAGTTCTGATTCAAGTGCCATTCGTTGGACATTCTATAATATCTCTCAGGGAACCATCAATCATAATATCTTTCTTGCCTATATGGTGACTTATATATATCCTGTATATAAGATGGATGGTCACTCCATTTTGGTCTTGTATCAAATCTTTTTTTCTTCTCTATGATTAGATCGATCTCGATCTGCTTCCATATGATACCTAGGGGACCCCAAAGGTCTGTTCTGGGACCTCTTCTTTTTTCTCTTTACACACACACTCTCTCTAGATGACCTTATCACATCTTTTGGGTTGAAATATCACCTCTTTGCTGATGACACACAATTTTACTTTTCAACCCATGACCTTACACCTGCTGTACAGACCAAAGTTTCTGAATGTCTCTCTATATCATCCTGGATGGCCCTCTGCCATCTCAAAGTAATATGTCAAAAATGGATACTTTCTCATACAGTACTTCCTCCCAAGCCTCCAAGTCTGGCCCTACTGCCCCCTTCTACATTACTGTTGGAAGCACTATCATACACCCAGTTTTACAATGTAAGGGATTTGGGGACACGTGCCTTACAGCGGGTCCCCGTCACCCCGGCTCCTAGTACTGCCGCTCGTCCCAGGCCTCCTCCCCGCCAGCACTTTACCCACTCTGTTCGGGCGCCTCTCTGCACCTCTGCGGCACACACTGCCTCCGCCCACACGCTGCAGGGGCGCGCGCGGGAGTGTTACAGGGCGCGCGCGCACCCGTCGTCTTCTACACTCTTCCTGCAGCCTTGGCTCCACCTCCCATCAGCTGGAGGCTATTCCCACTAGGGAACACCACACCAGGCATCTAAACCTATCACTGGGACCGCTCAGTCAAGCCCCCGCTCCGCCTCTTTCTCCCATTGTTTCTCCATGTAACGGGAGTTATCCCTGTTCCGGAAATGTGCCTCTAATCCAGCAGTGTGGTGGTTAACTGCTGCTAGTCAATTAACCAACACCACCTGGCTGATTAGGTTTCTTAGAAAAGCCTGCCCTTGAAACAGGAAGGGAGATTGTTCCTGAGTCTCACAAGTTGTGGGACTGACCATAGGGACAGATGTCTTGAGCCTGCTAGAATAAAACTGCACGCTGCCTACAAGACACAGGGGAAAGAACCTCTAAACCTGAATGCTGACATAGCCTGAGGAAAAGGCAGCAGCCCAGGAAGAGAGAAGACTTTCCCTCCAACTACAAGAAACAGATAAGATTTTCCTTTATAAGACTTTTGGTATATCTGTGCATATCAAGATATATGTTTGGGGCTGGGAGACATGCTTATGTAAAGGGAGTTGTGGACTGCATAGATTTCACTAGAAATACTCCCAAGTGTAACAGAAGCTTTCTTTGACCCTTTTTTTTTGCATATGTTTGGATGATTTTCTTATGTTAAAGAAACAGGCGCAATAAAAGCCTTATTTAATTTCACCTTACAAAAGTCTCTATTGCATACCTCTGTGCGCGTCCTCCTGCACTCCAACATTTATAGTTCCTGTCTGCCCTCTCCTTCCTCGCTCTGCATAGTTTTCCTGTGGCTCTTGTAGTTCGGAGGCCTATGCCTGGCTCTCTTTTGTGTTGCAGCTCTCGCGCCAGTCCCTGCCCTCATTTGGTACACTTGGATTTGATCTCGGCTCTCGTTAGACTTCGTGTACCTCGCTTCTCCCGGGACTCGGCTTTGGACCTCACTACGCTGCTCTCTCCTGCCCTTGACCTACGCCTTTCGGATCTCTAACTTCGGACCCCTGGCGCCCTGGACGCGGCAAGTATCTGGCTAACCCTTTCTCACCAGACCCGGCAACGTATCTTACCACACTCCGGGCACGCCCTCACTGCTGTGGGTGCGTGTTATACCCTTACCCACCTCAGTACTGGGGACTGGCCAGGTCTGCGGGCAGTCAAGCGTTACATTATGCAGAGCCCACCAAATGCAGACCCCCCTGAGGTGGGCCAAGGTGTGTCCATGGAACACTGGCAATTCCTGAGCAATCAAGTAACGGCCGTGGCACAGCAGCTTTCAAACCTCTCCCTGCGGGACCCACCAGCTGCACTGCCCCCTCCTGCCCTAGTACCTATGGGCGTCTCGGAGCCACGTATTCCACCACCCAACCGGGATGCCGGATATCCCCTTACTTGCCGGGGATTCCTGAACCAATGTGACATCCAGTTCGAGATGTCCCCGTCTCGGTTTCCCACAGATCGCTCTGAGGTGGCCTATATCTACGCCCTGCTGACGGGCAACGCTCTCGCTTGGGCTTCGCTTCTCTGGGAACACAGATCAGAAATAACGCAGGATTTCCCCAGATTTCGGCGAGATTTCCAGCAAGTCTTTGATACGCCAGCACGTAGGGAGACTGCCGCTTCTTCCTTGTTTCATCTCTCCCAGGGTCGCAGTTCGGTTGCAAGATATGCGGTGGAGTTCCGCACAATCGCTGCGGAGACTCGGTGGAATGATGAGGCCCTTCCGCGGCATACTGGCAGGGATTGTCCAAATCCCTCAAGGACGGTCTGGTAGCTCAGGCTCGCCCCTCTTCTTTGGAGGATCTCATTACCTTCAGCATCCGGGTGGACCAGCGCATTCAAGAGAGACGCCAGGAGCGCCAGCGTCCCCGATTTATACCGCCCACGGCTGCTTCTCCTAGGTCTCCTCCCTTGGCCTTTTCAGCATTGGACGCCCCTGAGCCGATGCAGATCAGTAGTCAACAGCTCCGGACCGCTGAAAGAACACACCGCCGAAATGAGGGCCTCTGCTTCTACTGTGGTTCTCCGGATCACCAAGTACGTCACTGCCGCCTGAAGACCGGGAAACGAGAACGCCCAGTAAAGTTTGAGGGGCTTTTACTGGGTACCATCTCTCCTTGCCCCTCTCCTCCCAAA
Organism: Ascaphus truei; assembly: GCA_036426205.1. NCBI lineage: Eukaryota > Metazoa > Chordata > Amphibia > Anura > Ascaphidae > Ascaphus > Ascaphus truei. The sequence continues at coordinate 24,214 of WSYH01003394.1, forward strand.
GAGCTCCCGAAGAGAATTCTTTTGCCTATAACCCTCGAGGGTCCCAATGTCGGGGTAGCGTTCGCAGCATTCATCGACTCCGGGTCTGGTGGCAACTTCCTGGATCACGACTATGCCTGCAACAACCAAATTCCGTTAGTCAAGAAGAGGGTACCCATCGGCCTTGAGGCTAATGACGGCCCCCTCTCCAACCAGCGTTCATTATCTGGGAATCTGTTCCCCTCACACTCACCACCGCGGATGGTTACACTGAGGTCATCATCTTCGATGTCTTCCACTCACCCACAGTCCAGGTCATTCTGGGATTGCCGTGGCTCCATCTTAACAATCCGCGTATCGATTGGACGGAAGAATTGCTGATCCAGTGGGGTCTTACCATGAAGGAGGCAGTCATACCCCCGTTACCATGCTCGCTGACCTCAACACTTCGTTACCACCTCTCTCCACCCTTCCAGAAGTATACCGGAATTTCTTGGATGTCTTCAACAAGACCCAGGCTGAGGTTCTGCCGCTTCATCGTTCGTATGACTGCCCCATAGAATTAATTACTGGAGCCACACTCCCTAAGTCTAAATCATATCCCCTCTCCGTGCCTGAGACCGAGGCTATGACGACTTACATCCAGGAGAACCTCAAGAGAGGCTTTATTCGGAACTCCACTTCCCCGGCCGGGGCAGGGTTCTTCTTCGTGAAGAAAAAGGATGGCTCCTTAAGACCCTGTATCGACTTTCGTGGGCTTAACAAAATCACAGTTAAAAAACGGTACCCCCTTCCTCTAATTTTGGAACTCCTTGACGGGCTCCAAGGAAGCTCTGTATTCTCCAAACTTGACCTGAGAGGAGCTTACAATCTAATCCGAATACGGGAGGGTGACAAGTGGAAGACTGCATTCAACACACGCAAGGGCCATAATGAATATCTCGTGATGCCGCTTGGCCTCTGCAACGCCCCAGCTGTCTTCCAAGAATTTATGAATGACATCTTCCGGGACATTTTGGGTAATTTCGTCATAGTATACCTAGACGACATCCTCATTTTCTCCAGAAACCTTGAGGAGCACATACATCATACCAGGGTGGTCCTCGCTCGGCTTCGCGCAAATAGCCTCTATGTGAAGATGGAGAAATGTCTCTTCCACCGATCATCCACAGCCTTTCTAGGCTATATAATTTCCGACAAAGGCTTTACCATGGATCCTGAGAAATTGAAGGTTGTTCTAGACTGGCCGTTACCGAATTCCCTAAAAGCCGTCCAGCGTTTCCTTGGGTTCTCAAACTACTATCGGAAATTTATCCGTAATTTTTCCACTATTGCTCTGCCCATTACCGCCCTTACCAAGAAAGGGGCTGACCCATCAGCATGGTCCCCTGACGCCATCAAAGCCTTAGAGTTCCTCAAAAGAGCCTTCGTCTCCGCCCCCATCCTTCGTCACCCGGACACATCTCTTCCCTTTACCCTTGAAGTTGACGCTTCCGATGTTGGAGCTGGGGCAGTACTCTCGCAAAGGTCCTCACTTCAAGAAAAACTCCATCCGAGAACTCTTGGCAATCAAGTTAGCCTTGCAAGAATGGAGACACCTCCTTGAGGGTACCAAAGAGCCAGTGGCAATTCTCAACTATCACAAAAACTTATTGTACATTGAGGGGGCTCGTCGTCTGGGATCCCGTCAAGCACGTTGGGCACTTTGTTTCTCCCGATTCAACTACACGATTTCGTATATTCCTGGTACCAAGAATATTAAGGCCGACGCACTTTCACGCCAATTCTCTACTGAGGAGACCATTCTGCCTGCCAAATACATAATTTCTGCCAATACTTTTGATATCCTGGATGAGATCACCAAAGCCCAGGCTCATATCCCTAGGAGAATAAAAGTGCCAGAAGGACGTCTGTACGCTGCTCCACATTTTCGCCACAAGATCCTGGAGTGGGGGCATTCTTCCAGATTGGCTGGCCATCCAGGTTTCAAAAGGACATTGGATTTAATCAAACAGACCTTTTGGTGGCCTAAAATGAGCAAAGACATTTTTGATTTCACGAGAGCTTGTCCGGTGTGCGCTCAGAGCAAGTCCGCCAGACACAAACCATCTGGGCTTCTCCTGCCCCTTCCCATCCCTGAACGGCCTTGGAAACATATATCCATGGACTTTATTGTGGAACTCCCACCCTCTAAAGGTATGAATACGATCCTTCTAGTAGTGGACAGATTTTCCAAGCACACGCACTTTGTGCCCCTCAAGGGTCTTCCCAATTCGGCTACCTTGGCCGACGTATTTTCTAAAGAAAATTTCAGGCTACACGGCATTCCACTCACCATTGTCTCGGACAGGGGCACACAATTCACTTCTAAATTTTGGCAAGCATTTTCTCAGAGACTTGGCATATCCCTTCTCTTCTCCTCAGGTTATCACCCACAGACCAACGGCCAGACGGAGAGAATGAACCAGACCTTGGAGCAGTATCTTAGATGTTTCGTGTCGGAATCTCAAGACAACTGGGTAGATCTATTACCCTGGGTAGGAGTTCACGATTAATTCGCTGAGGAATGAATCCACGCAAAAGTCGCCATTCTTCATTAATTATGGGTTCCACCCTAGCAGTCTTCCCCTCTCTTCCATTCCATCTGGTGTACCGGCAGCAGATGTTCAAGTCTCTAATTTACAAGACTCCTGGAAGAGGATCCAAAAAGCCTTGCAAGGGGCCGTCCGAAAACAGAAGGCCCAAGCGGATCGGCAACGTCAGGTGGCACCGGAGTATAAACCTGGGGACAGAGTCTGGCTTTCCTCTAAAAATATCAAGATTAAAACTTCTCAGAAGCTGGCGCCCAGATTCTTGGGTCCCTTCAAGGTCCTCGAACGGATCAACCCGGTAGCGTATCGGCTTTGGCTACCTCCCACCATGAGGATACCCACAGTGTTCTACGTTTCCCTCCTGAAACCCTTCTTCCAGAATGTACATTTTCCGGTCCGTCCTCATACACAACCCAGTCGTGATACAGGGGCAACAAGAATTTGAAGTCCAGTCCATTCTCGATTCACGACTTTCCAGGGGCAAACTTCAATTCCTCGTTCATTGGAAGGGACATGGTCCGGAGGAATGTTCTTGGGTACCTTGTCATCACATTCACGCCCCAGCTCTACTTAAGCAATTTCATCGGAAATTTCCTCATAAACCTTGGGAGGATCGTCCGGAGTCCGATCCTCAAGGGGGTGTACTGTAAGGGATCGTGGGACACATGCCTTACAGCAGGTCCCGGTCACCCCGGCTCCCAGTACTGCCGCACGTCCCAGGTCCCCTCCCCTCCAGCTCCCTTACCCACTTCGATCGGTTGCCGCTCCGCTCCTCCGCGGCACACGCTGCCTCCGCCCACACGCTGCAGAGGCGCGCGCGGGAGTGTTACAAGGCACGCGCGTGCATCTGTCCTCTTCTACACTCCTCCTGCAGCCTTGGCTCCACCTCCCATCACCTGGAGGCTATTCCCACTAGGGAACACCACACCAGGCATCTAAACCTATCCCTGGGACCGCTCAGTCAAGCCCCCGCTCCGCCTCTTGCTCCCATTGTTTCTCCAACATTTATAGTTCCTGTCTGCCCTCTCCTTCCTCGCTCTGCATAGTTTTCCTGTGGCTCTTGTAGTATGGAGGTCTATGCTGGCTCTCTTTTGTGTTGCAGCTCTCGCTCCAGTTCCTGCCCTCGTTTGATACACTTGGATTTGATCTCGGCTCTCGTTAGACTTCGTGTACCTCGCTACTTCCTGGACTCGGCTTTGGACCTCACTACGCTGCTCTCTCCTGCCATTGACCTACGGCTTTCAGATCTCTACCTTCGGACCACAGGCGCCCTGGACGCGGCAAGTATCAGGCTAACCCTTTCTAACCAGACCCGGCAACGCATCTTACCACACTCTGGGCACGCCCTCACTGCTGTTATACCCTTACTCACCTCAGTAGTGGGGACTGGCCAGGTCTGCAGGCAGTCAAGCGTTACATACAAGCACACTGCCTAGAGGTCACATTTGACTCCTCCCTCACATTTTCCTCTCATATTCGCAATCTAGCTAAAACATGTAGTTTTTTCCTCCAAAAAACAAACAAAGCTACTTCCATTGTGACAAAAATACCGTAAAATACCTATATATTCTTTTGAAAAAGGGTCAATCGGTTCAACCCTTTGGCCAAAGCCTGCTGCCACTTCAAGGCATGACCATTAGCAGGTCCTAACACTCCATGAGTTAAAATTCTTATTTACCTCTATAATTAGGGGAAGAATGATCAGCATTGGATCTGTCGTAATCCATCAAAATGAAACTGACCTGCCAACTTGGAAAGTGGGGAGGGGTGAGCTTAAAGGGGGGGGGGGGGGGGGAAGGGCCACTAACCTCCCCAAAACAGCTGAGACCAGCTGCACATAGTTAATAAACACATAGATACCCAACAAGCTCTGACAAACCCCAAACATTACCACATTATATATATATATATATATATATATATATATATAGATATATATATATATATATATATATATATATATAATAAGGGTTGAAACTGAACTACCATTTTTCAAGAGAATAGATTAGGTATTGCACTGTGTATTTGTCACATTGGAAGTAGCTTTGGGCATCTTTGTTTGTTTTTTGTTGTATACATTTAGCCACGCCCACTAGCACTGCTTTTGACACATATACAGTTGTGTGAAAAAGAAAGTATACCCTCTTTAAAATCTATGGTTTTATATATCAGGACATAATAACAATCATCTGTTCCTTCGCAGGTCTTAAAGTTAGGTAAATACAACCTCAGATGAACAGCAACACGTGACATATTACACCGTGTCATGATTTATTTAACAAAAATAAAGCCAAAATGGAGAAGCCATGTGTGAAAAACTAAGTATACCTTATGATTCAATAGCTTGTAGAACCACCTTTAGCAGCAATAACTTGAAGTAATCATTTTCTGTATGACTTTATCAGTCTCTCACATCATTGTGGAGGAATTTTGGCCCACTCTTCTTTACAACGTTGCTTCAGTTCAATGAGGTTTGTGGGCATTTGTTTATGTACAGCTTTCTTAAGGTCCAGCCACAGCATTTCAATCGGGTTGAGGTCTGGACTTTGACTGGACCATTGCAATACCTTGATTCTTTTCTTTTTCAGCCATTCTGTTGTAGATTTGTTGGTGTGCTTGGGATCATTGTCCTGTTGCATGACCCACTTTTGGCCAAGCTTTAGCTGTCGGACAGATGGCCTCACATTTGACTCTAGAATACTTTGGTATACAGAGGAGTTAATGGTCAACTCGATGACTACAATGTTCCCAGGCTCTGTGGCTGCAAAACAAGCCCAAATCTTCACCCCTCCACCACCGTTCTTGACAGTTGGTATGAGGTTTTTGTGCTGATATGGTGTTTGGTTTTCACCAAACGTGGCGCTGTGCATTATGGCCAAACATCTCCACTTTGGTCTTGTCTGTCCAAAGGACATTGTTGCAGAAGTCTTGTGGTTTGTTCAGATGCAACTTTGCAAACCTAAGCCGTGCTGCCATGTTCTTTTTAGGGAGATGAATCTTTCTCCTGGCAACCCTTCCAAACAAACCATACTTGTTCAGTTTTTTCTAATTGTACTGTCATGAACTTTAACATTTAACATGCTAACTGAGGCCTGTAGAGTCTGAGATGTAACTCTTGGGGTTTTTGCAATTTCTCTGAGCATTGCACGGTCTGACCTTGGGGTGAATTTGCTGGGACGTCCAATCCTGGGAAGATTGGCAACAGTCTTGAATGTTTTCCACTTTTGAATAATCTTTGTCACTGTAGAATGATGGACTTTAAATTGTTTAGAAATGGCCTTATAACCCTTCCCAGATTGATGGGCAGCAACAATTGCTTCTCTAAGATCATTGCTGATGTCTTTCCTCCTTAGCATTGTGTTAACACACATCGGAATGCTCCAGACCAGCAAACTAATAAAACTTCGGCTTTTATAGAGGTGGTCACACATAGCTTCTCCATTTTGGCTTTATTTTTGTTAAATAAATCATGACACAGTGTAATATGTCATGTGTCATATGTCATGTGTTGTTGTTCATCTGAGGTTGTATTTACCTAATTTTAAGACCTGCTAAGGAAGAGATGATTGTTATTATGTCCTGATATGTAAAACCATAGAATTCAAAGAGGGTGTGCTTTATTTTTCATACAACTGTATGTTAGCTTGCCTCCTATGATTCTCGGCTATTGCTACTCATCTTTTCCCTGGTCTATTTAATCCCTTAACGTTGTGGGAAATTATGGTTATTACCGTCTTAAATTAATTGGGTAGTCACCTCCTATTATTGTAGTGAACTTTGTATTGTGCGAGGTTTTTCTTTGCCTTTAGTTGTTCCCAGGTCTCCAGATCAATCCAGCCATGGTATCTAGGTGAGAACGGACCAGTCCTCCAGGGAGGTGAAGAGGCAGGGCTAGGAAAGGAAAGGAGGGAGGGTAACAAACTTGGAGAACCAAAATTAGTTGCTGACGAACTTGGTTCTCTTGCCTTTGGGACCCGCTTTGAAACAGGAGCACCAAAAAGGGGTGTCCAGTGAACCAAGTGGAGTCGGTCTCCAGTTTCCCAAAGGTCTTGGTTGAGTGCCTGGAGAACAACCAGGTCACTCATCCTGGGACGCAGGTAAACGGCCGGGGTAAGCCCACCTCCGGCACTGCGTATTATAAACATCTATATAATATCAAACGGCATTTGAATAACAGTGTTAAATGAACCGAAATATATGTAGTAATAACGGAGTCCAGAGTGAAAAATTGACTATGTTTAATCCCAGTGTCTGAGTGGACCCAATACGTGTTGCCAGTCAGTGAATTGTCCCGCACATAACGTGTTTATAATATGACTTACCCCATGTCCTGATCCTAAGGGCTCAACTAGTACTCTGAGAGTAACCTAGGAAAACGTATGACCTCGTTCGGCTTTATTAATTGGCCTTTATGAACTATCCTCAATTTCCTAAGACAATTGAGTATTTGGATTCTCATCACGGACTCTTTAAAAAAAAAAAATTATACTCTGGGGCAATCAAAAAAAAATGTTTTTATTTCGCCACAGAATTCATTCAAGTCTGTCAGGCTGTGCTCACCAAAATGAGGTGGGACCACGGTGCTGAGGTGGGAAAGGATATAACGCCACCCACAGCCACGAGGGCACGTCTTGTTTGTAGAATGGTCGGGATATCCGGGCCGGGGCAGGAAAGGTACGGAGAGAAGTGGGTACAGTTAACCAAGTCCGCGGTTAGAGAGAGACGTAGTCGTATTACCGTAAACCAAGATCGGGAGCAGAGTAGTCATATTGCCGTATGCCAAGGTCGGGAGTGGAGAGAGTGGAGTAGTCGATTGCCGTATGCCAAGGTCGGATGCCAGAGGTGCGGAGAAGTCAAGGAGGAAGCCGGTTCGGTACACAAGGACGGGACTGCAAGACAAGACAGGACAGGACTAGGGAGGCAGAGAGTGATGAGAACAGCAACTGGTTCTATGCTCAGCCGACGAGCCAGTGACACCGTGGAGCATATATAGGTGAGAGGATCCAATGGCAGGGTAGCGAGGTGGGGGTGTGTGAATGGACCAGGCTGCGACAGGGATTGGTCCAGAAGGGCTCCCTGGGGAGGAGCTAGAGAGACCAGTGAGTAAGCCTGCATTTGATTGCAGCTTTTAGTCGGGATGGTGTGCTTTTAAGAGGCTGGAGCGCCTCAGTGTGGCCGCGCCTGCGAGCGCGTGACGGGGTGCGCGCCCAGACCCGGCACTATATGGGGATGCAGGCGTGCGCGCGCCTTGGTGCAGCGGCGATCGGGCGGCCTGGAGGGAGGCTGGTTGCGCGGCGCGGGAGAACCCGGCGAAGGTGCAGGTGAGTGGGGAGCACGCCGAGGGCGGCGTGACTCTCAGGGTGTTAAAAAGTCTCTCCTTGTGACCAACTGTTGATCCCTATCATTGCCTTGATCTTCCGAACGATTCGATTTAAATGCTGGGGGATCGCGTGAGGCCTTTGCAACTCTAAAACTTACCTTGACGTTGCCGGCATCACTCGTGTCCATGGCAACGTGGCGTCAAATGACACCGTGGGGTCATGTGATGTGACATCACACGCATCAAAAGATGCTACGGGTCACATGATGTGAAGTCACATGACCCCGCGCCGTCATTTGACGCCGCATGAGGTAAGGAAGGGGGCGAAGAACGCAGGACATACTTGAAAACAAGAGGTAACTCTCAATGTATTACTTCCTGGTAAAATATTTTATAAAATAAATAAATAAATAGATTGACTACTGATTTCAGTATTTAGCAGTAACAAGCAGTTAATTATCAAATATACGAGTTAACTATCAGTCATTGTGGTCCAATACTATATTTTATCAAGATAAGTGATGACATACAAAGAAATATATTGCTAAATACTTTGTTTTCATCTCTCTGTTGTGGGTAATTTTCTCTGGACTTTCTGTACATGCTACAGTTGTCAATAAGCCTAGAGATCTCCTTACCAACCTGCTCCTGGCATTGGCTAAAATGGTGATTTAAAAGGCCAGGGAGCAGTGTTTGGGAGGGGAGGTCCCAATGGACATTGTGATGTTGTTCTGGGCACTTGTGTGCTCTTTTATCCAGGCAGAGTACATCCACGTTGTGTCCACTGTGTTGGTGTCAGAGTTAGCCTCCCAGTGGGTAGGGCAGGGTGCTGTGCTTGGTAACCCCCCATTTGTATTGTTTTACACTCTCACACCTTTTTTTTTTTTTACTGCACATTCATTTATTTTACAGTGCACTAATATCTGTTCATTTGATTGTCTGGTTTTCTTTTATAATTTGGTCCTAAGAGGGGACCAATGAGATTGCTGTTCCATTGATTGGCCGGCTTCAGCGGACAATCCATTTTTAACCAGTCAAAATGGACCTACTGCTTGTACCAATAATGGCTGGTACATCTACTGCTGCTGTTACTGTTCCACCTGCACTGCTAACTGTATGTTTTACATCGATTTTGCTAGTTCTTGGCACAGAAATGTATAGAATTACTCGCACAGGGTCACCAATAGAAAATTGCACATCATCTCCTGATGACGCAACTTTCTATTGGTTGCTGGAGCAAGCCTGATCCCACAACCATTTTGTGGATAACATTCTCTGCATCTGGGAAACAACGAGGTTCCTAGTTTAGGTAATAAAACAACAAAACTCTGAGCAGCTCATATTGCTGCTTTTATTTTAAAAATGTTTACTAGAAAAGGGTACTATTTCCCCTTTAATTGTGTATAACACAAATATACTTTGAGAAATGTCTTCGTGTCAGCCTCGCCTTCCTTCATTAGTGAATATACACTTAAGCATAGAGGAAAACTTAATTTTTTTGTACAATATATGTAAAAGCCATAAAATCATTACTTTCATAAACTTAATAAAAATTATTATTATAATTTTTTACAGAAATTTCATGAGAAAATCCATTACATGTATTTTTCTGCAATAACATCAATGTAAAGATTTGTGTATAAGATTTAAAAAGGGACCTATTTAATATTTTAATATTCTTACGTGTTAACATGTATTCTCTCTCTTTTTTTTTTTTAGCACAATGTTTCTCATGGGGCCTATAAAACAGTTTAAAAGAATGTTTGAAAGCACTCGCTGGATAGCTACAACTATTATGTTGGTAAGTGTTTAAAAATGAAATGAAATAAAGAATGATGTATTACATACAGGTAGTGTAGAATTATATAAAAAAAATACAGTTCAATGCAGTGGAGACATACACACTACTTTATCTATACAAATATGTTTTGGGTTATCTGGCTAGAAAATTTAATATTCAAAGCTTATTCCCACGGCTTTTTTCCAATGTGACAGTTACACTAGCATGTTAAAGCATACAAGAATGGCTAATGTTGGACATATTACTGTATCTGTATATAGTAATAATAAAAGAGAGAGTCTGTCGGTCTGTCAGAGCCATAGCTCCAAGACCATGACACCTAGACACCTAACACTTTGCAGGCATACTAAGGAGACTCTAGGGATGTATACTGACAAGCAAGTCAGCCAGTGGGTGTTGTACCTGGTAGGCTATGTATCTGGCACGTCACATCATAATGCACATGGCCTGGTGGCAGATAAGAAGAGTCAGATAACTAAAAAGTTTACACTGAAAGCAGACAAAGAAAGAGAGGAAGTCAGTTGACATATGAGGAGAAAACAAGAATGCTGGAGGAGAGAGGTGTGGAAAGAATCAGAGACTTCATAAGGAAGTAAAGTGAAGGGAGGGTGAGAGATGAGGGGGAAGTGAGAAAGGAGGTACAGATGCAGGGGCCTTTATCCGACTATTTATCGGACCAGCGTCTGTGAAGTGTGCTGTATTCCACGTGGCATTCACTATATCATCTCCCCGTGAAGGCTGTCAATCACACCTTTGTTTACTGTCGCTGATTACCTGGATTATCTGGATTCTGATGTGTGTGGTTGCGGTTTTGCGCGTATCCGCCAGGTGGCAAAAGTGAATTTATTTGCATAGACTATACATTGATCCTTAGCAGGTCTAAAAAATTAGGTAAATACAACCTCAGATGAACAGCAACACGTGACATATTACACTATCATGATTTATTTAACAAAAATAAAGCCAAAATGGAGAAGCCATGTGTGAAAAACTAAGTATACCTTATGATTCAATAGCTTGTAGAACCACCTTTAGCAGCAATAACTTGAAGTAATCGTTTTCTGTATGACTTTATCAGTCGCTCACATCGTTGTGGAGGAATTTTGGCCCACTCTTCTTTACAACATTACTTCAGTTCATTGAGGTTTGTGGGCATTTGTTTATGCACAGCTCTCAAGGTCCAGCCACAGCATTTCAATCGGGTTGAGGTCTGGACTTTGACTGGGCCATTGCAACACCTTGATTCTTTTCTTTTTCAGCCATACTGTTATAGATTTGCTGGTGTGCTTGGGATCATTGTCCTGTTGCATGACCCAATTTTTGCCAAGCTTTAGCTGTCGGACAGATGGCCTCACATTTGACTCTAGAATACTTTGGTATACAGAGGAGTTCATGGTCAACTCAATGACTGCAAGATTCCCAGGTCATGTGGCTGCAAAACAAGCCCAAATCATCACCCCTCCACCACTGTGCTTGACAGTTGGTATGATGTGTTTGTGCTGATATGCGGTGTTTTGGTTTTCGCCAAAGGTGGGTCTCTGTGTGTGCATTATGGCCAAACATCTCCACTTGGGTCTCGTCTGTCCAAAGGACATTGTTCCAGAAGTCTTGTGGTTTGTTCAGATGCAACTTTGCAAACCTACTGTCGTGCCGACGAGTATTCTAAAACAAATCTGGGGCAATCACCAACAAGACCCAGGTACATGCTGCAACATTTCAGTGACATTTCTTCAGACAGACTAATGGCCCATCGGATTAACAGCGGGGGTCCCTGGCAGTTCCATTCAAACTTAATGGGACTGCCAGGGACCCCTGCTGTGTTAATCCAATGGGCCATTAGTCTCTGCAGAAATGTCACTGAAATGTTGCAGCATGTACCCAGCATGTACCTGAGTCTTGTTGGTGATAGCCCCAGATTTTCCAAGGCACGTTTTAGAATACTCGTCGGCGCACCTGTAAGCCCTGCTGCCATGTTTTTTTTTTAGAGAGAAGAGGCTTTCTCCTGGCAACCCTCCAAACAAACCATAATTGTTCAGTCTTTTTCTAATTGTACTGTCATGAACTTTAACATTTAACATGCTGACTTAGGCCTGTAGAGTCTGAGATGTAACTCTTGGGTATTTTGCAATTTCTCTGAGCATTACACGGTCTGACCTTGGGGTGAATTTGATGGGACGTCCACTCCTGGGAAGATTGGCAACTGTCTTGAATGTTTTCCACTTTTGAATAATCTTTCTCACTGTAGAATGATGGATTTTAAATTGTTTGGAAATGGCTTTATAACCCTTCCCAGATTGATGGGCAGCAACAATTGCTTCTCTAAGATCATTGCTGATGTCTTTCCTCCTTGGCATTGTGTTAACACACACCTGAGTGCTCCAGATCAGCAAACTGCTAAAACTTTGGCTTTTATAGAGGTGGTCACACTTGCTGATGATCAATTAATCAAGGGCATTTGATTAGCAGCACCTGTCTGCTACTTAGCATCTTAATTCCTTTGGAAGCAGTAAGGGTGTACTTAGTTTTTCACACATAGCTTCTCCATTTTGGCTTTATTTTTTTAAATAAATCATGAGACTGAGTAATATGTCATGTGTTGTTGTTCATCTAAGGTGTTGTTATTATGTCCAATTTTTAGACCTGCTAAGGAATAGATGATTGTTATTATGTCCTGATACGTAAAACCATAGAATGCAAAGAGGGTGTACTTTCTTTTTGCTAAACATAACGGTAGACAAGGCCGTGCCGATAGAAAAGACGATGATTCCTCGGGATAACGGAGGGAGACCTGTCTGCCTCTGTGGTTTACCACCAGACGGAACGGGAAGTCCCACCGGTAACGAATACCCTTCTCCTGAAGCACCGTTGTCACTGGACGCAGCCCTCTCCTCCACTCAATAGTCATTCTGGACAGATCTTGAAAAATCCGCTTTTTCTGCAACATTTTATGATCCTTTGTTTGGTTGCATATTGGTGGAGTCTTATGACTACGTCTCTACTTCTTTTGGGGTCATTGAATATTGGTCCCAGGGCTCTGTGAGCTCTATCCATCAAGAGGTCACCGTCTTGTTACTGGGGATCAATTGACGTGAACAGTCTCTTGAGGTATGGCTGGAGGCCTTCTGCGCAGGCCGACTCAGGCACATGGCGGATTCGTAAATTCTGCCTTCGCTCCTTGTTCTCTAGATCGTCTATACCATCCCTCATAGCTGTTATCTCTTCATTGAGATATAGGACCTTGTCGTCAGTATTTACCTGATTTTGTAAGAGAGATGTCCATTTTATAATTCAAGCTCCATAGTTCTTTTTGCCAATAAAGAAACTTCTGGTCTGGGCAAGGCACAAAGGGAACAGACCTCTATACCTGGACACAGAGGACGCAGGACCCTGCAAGCAGACAACTATCCAGACTCCGGAGACTGGCATGAAATACCACTTGCATTGAGCTGCTGGCGAAACACGGAAGTGGTCACGCATTGAGAGCAGATCCCTGTGCTATTGGCTGCTGCGACTGAGACTGGGAGCCGTCACGTGGAGTTCCCAGTTGGAAGGGGGTGTACCCGGAAGTGCTGTGGTCGCGGAGAGCAGAGGAACCGCATGGCGCAGCGAGTCCTCTGCAACACCAGCGTCACCAGTTGGATCACCCACTCCAATACCAGGACGCTTCTTGTTTGCATCATGCCCTATCTCAGGATTTTCCTGTGATTTTGTACTGCCTACCGCTGCTGCGGTTTACTGTATACCAATACACTGTTATTGCTGCCTGAACACTTTCCCAGAGTGGTTTTTATTGTTACTGCTCTTCTGTTCAGAGATTTGCTGCCTTATGTTTTGCTGTTTGTATGTCATTCAGCATTTATTCCATCTTTATTAGGTGATTTGCTTTATCAGGTGATTGGGTTCCACTGTTTGTTCACTCACCTGTCTTATCTGCATTAGGGAACCTTTTTATTTGCATACTTCTGCATTAAGACCATTTCAGATTACCATTCCAGACAGGGTTGCACTATTATTGTGTCTTCTATTGTTGTAGCTGCGCGCTCCTGTGCGCTCGCCTCGGCGGTGCCATCTTTGGCTTTTCTTCTCTCCGCTACCGCTGGCTGTCAGTGGCTGTAGCGGGAGAGATCTGGAGTCCCTGGCTTTATGGTCTTCCATGACGTCATCACTGGGGATTCCCCCGGCCGGTGCGGAGTCTCACGGAGCTGGTCAGGATCGCGATCGGGGGTTTATTTCAGATCCTGTTGTGGAGTGCACAGAGCTCCCCTAGCTCGCGTGCATCCACTGTGCCGTCGCATGCGCGCCCCTCTCAATCAGAGATTTTATGGGTGTGTGCTTGTATTGACATATTTTTGGGGCCAAGGATGTCAAACCATTCTCCACTTCTGTCTTTTCTAGAGATTGCTTATTTGATGTTTTTCTATTTATGGAAAATTCATTTGAAATTGTTATTAATCATTGGTGTGCAGGGTGTTGTTTAATTTCACCATGATATGTCATGTCATGTCATATTATGTATTTTTTAATTAGATTTTTCCATTTCATTAAAAGTTTTATGCCAAAGAAGTCTGCTTTGTTGGTTAAAATACAATGAGTTGGTATTTTTTAAACATTTTTTTTTTAAATATAAGGTTAACAGACATTCTGAAAAATACCCATATTTTACCATGGGTTCTATGCTTATTGAAAGATTGAAAATCTTGCATTTAGATCTTCCAAGTCCATTGTAGAAGCTCGCAACATAAGTGACTTTATTTTATTTTTCTGTGTACATCCTGTTTCATTTTATGACTTTTTAAAATTTGCCAACCATATTGCAGTCTTTTGTTTTCACATTTAGCAATTACATTTAAACTATACTGTAGTTGTTTAGGACAGATGGAGCCTGTATAATTTTCCTTTAAGCCAGGGTTAACCAGGAGAAAGGATGGCAAAACCCCTGGGAAAAGGTGCTCTTCTTCCTCAAATCCATACGAAAATGTATCTTTTCCGTGTGCTTCTGAAAAACAGTGAGGCATGTTCTCACTGTTGATAGTTGTTCTCTAACCTTGCATTTTTTTTTAAAGTACATTGTTTATCGTGATTAATAAATGTTTTGATTATGACATTAAAGTAGTTGTTGGTCTTTTTTTGGAAACTAAGAGATAGTGGCAGTGTAGGCAACAATATTAAAGGTCAACAAAACTGAGTTCTGCACCATCACTGTTCAATGAATAACCCCCATTGTGACCAACATTTATCTTCTGCCTGACCCATTATTGATAGTTACTGTATGCTGTACAGTGTACAGGAACAAAACTGCTGAATGAGCATGAGAGACAGATCAATTAACACTGTTATGTTATGTATTTAGGTAACAAATATTAGGGACATACTGCCTCACTGAAATAATTCAGTTGGAGTAGATAGTGCAATATAAACACATGAAATACACTATACAGTACTTTGAGGCCAAATTAAATTGCATGCTGTAGCTAGAATATCAAGATAATGACACCTCTACTTAAGGTTACGTTAGATGTACTTTTCATGCCTGTGCAGTATAGCTGTAAATTGATGATTTTAGAGTTGTTTTGTAGTAAGTAACAAACGTATGTAAAAGTAAATGTGGAAATGAGAATTAAATATTGGTGTTAAAAACACTTACTACAGGCATACCCCGCATTAACGTACGCAATGGGACCGGCGCATGTATGTAAAGCGAAAATGTACTTAAAATGAAGCACTACCTTTTTTCCACTTATCGATGCATGTACTGTACTGCAATCGTCATATACGTGCATAACTGATGTAAATAATGCATTTGTAACAGGCTCTATAGTCTCCCTGCTTGCGCACAGCTTCGGTACAGGTAGGGAGCCGGTATTGCTGTTCAGGACATGCTGACAGGCGCATGCGCGAGCTGCCGTTTGCCTATTGGGCGATATGTCCTTACTCGCGAGTGTACTTAAAGTGAGTGTCCTTAAACCGGGGTATGCCTGTATATGTCTTTTGCCTGAAATGTAATTTTTATATATATACTTTGTTCTTTTAAAATGTTTCATTGAAAAAAATCTGGAATATTGACAGCAATTTTTTTTTATTTTTTTAGGTTTGTCTTGTGCTAACTTTATGTTCTGCTCTTTGGGTAAGTACATTTAAGACAAATAGATATACTGCATACATATTTTTATTTTAACGTTCACATGACCTCCTCTTTATTTATAATTATTGGCTAAAGCTCTAAAATTCCGGGCATTACTGAAATCCTTGCTCTCTGATTGGTTAGAATTCCGGGCATTATTCATTCAGTAATGCCTGAAATTTTGGCAACTTGCCAATTCACCTTTCAGAGATGCAGGGAGGCGCACTGAGAATTTGAATAAAAAAACTGCCAAATTTAAAACTGCTAACAGTAAATACCTCTCCCGGTCCAAGCTCCAGCTGCATTTCCGTTCCTCTCCTCTTACTGCACGGCAGCATATGCAGGCTCTCTCTCTCTCAAAGCCGCTAGTGCTGTCAGAAGCTGGCGGGTCCCAAATAGTAACTTTGTTACTTGCAACAAAGTAATGTTTCTTCCACAACTTGTATAGCTTCTGCTAAGGTAATTTTTTGGGGCTTTTATTTAGTTTGTAGTTAAAATCACTGTCTCCCCCACTTCTCTTCTCCATCTCCCCTTGACCCACCTCTCCCCCTCCCCTCTTCAACCCCTCCACTTCCCCCCATGCCCCCTCATCCCTTTCCCCCCTTACCTCGTCCCCCCCTACCCTCTCCCCTCTCTCTCTCCCCCTCACCTCTCTATCTACCGTTTCTCTTCTCCCCCTCTCTCTCTTCTCCACTCTCCCTTCTCCCCCCTCACCTCTCTCTCCTCCCCTCTCACCTCTCTCTCCTCGCCCTCACCTCTCTCTCCTCCCCCTTCACCTCTCTCTCCTCCCCCTTCACCTCTCTCTCCTCCCCCTTCACCTCTCTCTCCTCCCCCTTCACCTCTCTCTCCTCCACCTCTCACCTCTCTCTCCTCCCCCCTCACCTATCTCTCTCCTCCCCCCTCACCTCTCTCTTTTCTTCCCCCCACTCACCAATCTCTCCTACCCCACTCACCTCTCCTCCCACCCCCTCACCTCTCTCTCCTCCCACCCCTCACCTCTCCTCCCACCCCCGTCCTGCTTCGTCATCGCCGGTGCCTATCCCACCAACACCTCCCCTCACGCTCTCCCCCCCCACCCCCCCTCCCCCCGACACTCACCAGGAGGGGAAGAAGAAAATCCGCGTCTCGACGTTCGCTCGCGAACCCCCCTGGGGCGCGCCCCCCCGCCACCCACGAAAAAAGGCGGTCCACCCCACCCCTCGTTACCCCCTCTCTCAATCTCCCCCCTCCTGCCCCTCTCTCATTCTCGACAGACCCCCTTCCTCCCCCCTCCTCCCCCTCCTCTCTCGCTCTTTCCTAGGACCCCTTTCTCTGCCATTGCACAACCCCCCAGTTTTACCCGTGCTCTCGCTCTTCCCCCCACGTAACATCCGTCTCGTGCTCCGAAAAAACCCCCCCACATCTTCTTTCTCTACCCCCATCACCCTCTCTCCACGCCCCGCCCCATTCCCTCACCTCTCCCCCCCATAGCTATCTCCCCTCTCATTTGCTACTTTACTTGTTTTTCCTACACAGTTGCATCAGCAGAGTTACGATTTATATATTTAAACAAAAGTGTCTATTTTATGAAAAAAGACTAAATTTAGCCTATAATAGTAATAATCCCCTCAGAACAGGGCATTACTGGTCAATAATGCCCTGGCTGGGTTAAAGTCCCTCGGCTTCGCCTCGGGCCTTCAACTCTCCCAGCCAGTAATGCCCTGGCCAGTAATGCCCTATTCTTCAGGTATTATTACTTAAATAACAAAATTGGTAGCCTGCAATCATGTAATAAAGTACTCAACAAGAAACAAGGTAGAATGTGCAGAAAAGGGTAACTCCTAGTGTACACAAAAAACACAGAGAAAGGTCAACATAATCAGATACCAACACTACAGTATAAGCTATGGAGGTTCACAATCAGAGACAAAAATGATTGAAAACGTCAATGGATACTTATCTGTGAACTCCACAGCACTAAGTAGAAAAACTGAAAAAATACATAAATGAAGCTGGTAATGGAGCATGGTACACAGAAGGAGGCAGAAATATAGATTGTCAAAAAGGGAACAGCCCCTGAAACGGGAGGGGGGGGGACCAGTTACAAAAAAGTGAAGGGGGGGGCTACACTTCGGGGAAAGACTCCATCTTCAGGCTCATTGCTGCAGGTTCTAAACAACTTAAAGCACTTACCTCAATAAGCCACCTCAGAATGTTACTAGCTTCTAAGACCAGCAAGTCTGCTGTGGTGAAATAATCAGGCACAACAACAGATAAGCAGGATTCAGATATCAGGAAATGTCCATCGCAGTGTAGCATAGAAGTGAAGATGCCTGTGAAGAAAGTGAACCACCGGGCAACTGATAAAGGATCAAAGTGATTACACCATTGTGTCACGTTGTGTAATGGTGCCAACGGAGGCCAAGATGATCCAGCTGTAGTCATGGTGACAGCCAAACACCAACTGACGTATCAACAGCGTACAATTATCCCATGGTCAGAAGACTCAGCTGCCCAACCACAGAACACGGAGACAGAAAGTAATAGCAGCAATCCATTAATGCAAAAACATGCATAAACATAAAAACGAATACATCTGGTGTAATAAATGAAAACCTACCAAGAACCCTTGCCTGGCTATAGTGTAATAAAATAATAAAGTGTAGATTTAACACCAGCCAGAAAAAGCATAATGGACAGATCAGACATCAAAAATGCAAAAAATCTAGCATAGCTCATACCAAGAAACAAAGGGTGAGATAAGACTACCAAGAGCAGCAACTCTGTTAAACCCGAGATTAAAACTGACGGGCAATTAATGTGGAGAATCCAGTATGTCACAGGCAGTAATATGGACAGCATCAGACAGCAAAATCGTATATACAGTATAACAGGAAGGATGTATTGTACATGAAGATAGTATGCAAATAAACTCTGCAAAGCAAAGGACCAGATTTGACTTGATGGAAGTAGGACTTGGTAGAGGTGGGAGACCGACCAATGGACAAGGAAAGGATCCTGTGCATCGATATATCATATGAAGGATTGGAGGGACCCAAACAGATCAGGACCCAGCAATCAGAAAATGACCATGACTGTAACCCAGGGATGAGGAAGACATCTGTAAGAAGTTAAACATGAAGAGTATAAATAAAGAGTATATATACACTTTATTTATGCTCTACATGTTTGACATTTTAAAGATGCCTTCCTTCCTCCCTGGGTTACAGTCATTGTCCTTTCCTGATTGCTGGGCCCTGATCTGGTTGGGTCCCTCCCATCCTTCATATGCTATATAGATGCAGTGGATCCTTTCCTTGTCCGTTGGTCATTCTTCCACATCTATTAATTCCTACTTCCATCAAGTTCTATCTAGTCCTTTGTAGAGTTCATTTTCATACTGTTCTCATGTACACGCCAAGCCCCCCCCCCCCCCCCCCGCCACACCACACCCCCCTCTTCGCAATCTTGTATTTTCCCCTGAAGCGCAGCCATAGACCGCAGATCGCAGCTTTCACACATGCACGCGCCGCAGCTGATACTGGGGCCGTAGCCTAACAGTGTTGCTGCTCTTGGTAGTCATATGTCACCCTTTGTTTCTTGGTATGAGCTATGCTAGATGTTTGCATTTTTTGCATTACCTTTTGAGTCTTTTTGATGTCTGATCTGTCCGTTATGCTTTCTCTGGTTTAGTGTTCTACCTGCACTTTATTATTCTATTATACTATAGCCAGGCAAGTGTTATTGGCAGGTTTTCATTCGTTACACAAGATGTATGCCTTTTTATATGTGTACTGTATGTGTGTTTTTGCATTAATGGATTGCTGCTATTTCTCTCTATCTCCATGTCCTGTGGATGGCCACCCGGGTCTTCTGACCACGGGATGATTGGACACATTGTATACGTCAGTTGGTGTCTGGCCATCACCATAACAACAGCTGGATCATCTCGGCTTCCGTCTGCACTTTTACACAATGTGACGCAATAATGTCATCACTAGGCCTTTATTGACTGCTCAGGAGTTCACTTTCTTCACAAGCATCTTCACTTCTATGCTACACTGCAACGGACATTTCCTGATATCTGGTTCCTGCTTATCTGCTGTTGTGCCTGATTTTTTCGCCATTTACTCTTGCTGGTCTGAGAAGCTCGTAATATTTTGAAGCGGTTTATTGAGGGAAGTACTTAAGGTTGTTTAGAACCTGTAGGAATGGGTCTGAAAATTGTGTTTCCCCCGAAACGTTGCCCCCATTTTCACTTTTTTGGAATTTGTTTCCCCCCTTTTTGTGGCTGTTATTTGTAGACCGTGTGTCTTTTTTTTTGCCTCCTGTGTACCTTGCTCCATTATTATCTTGATTTATGTATTTTTTCAGTTTTTCTATTCAGTACTGTGGAGCTCACACATAAGTATCATCTAACTTGTTTCAGTAATATTTGTCTTAAAATCATTAGCTTATACCGTAGTATTGTTGTCCGATTATGTTAACCTTTCTCTGTATTTTTTGTGTACACTAGAAGTTAATACACCATTTATTGCTTCATTCTACCTTGTCTCTTGTTGACTACTTTACTACAGGCTATCGATTTTTGTTATTTCTAAGTAATTTTAGGGATTTCGTGGTCCCTCTGGTTGCCCAGCACCTAACTTTGTACTATTCGTTGCTACATTTACGCATTGGAGTGCTGATTCTAATTTTTATACTGTATATTGTTTATGTTTATTTATGTTCCTTGTGAAATTACTCTTCTGCTATCAGTTAGTTTGTAAAACGCTTCGAATGTAGACTTGTAGATTGATAAGTGGCATTTATTTGAGAAATACCACAGAGGTCTTGATGGTGAGTGGTTGCAGTCTAAGAGCAGTGTCAATAAATTGATTTATTGGTTCACATAGGCTCATAATTCATGAAACTATTGGACTTCCTGAAGGATTTTTTTGCATTTTGGGTATCAAATCAAAGGTTGGCAAGATTGGTTTATCCACAATGAATAATATAAACTGTTATTTTGTAATGTCCATCATCAAAACTACTATACAAAATGGTATCAATTTGTTCTTTAAATTGAACCATTAGATTACCCAATAATTTCGTATAGCGCTCTGCACGCGGCAATTGTGAAAATACATTCTGTTCATGCAGATGTATAATGATATTACGACCCTTGTAAGATGGTTTAGAAATCATAGCTAACAAAGATTATAATTTCCCTAAGAGCTTTTTTTCTCCAAAGATGTTATATTAGATTTAGGATGCGGTTAGGTATTTCATTATATCATTATAAACTAATGTAAAAAGCATCTCAATTTGTGTATACCTAGACTTACTGGAGGTTTGAATTTTTCATAATGTTATTTAACAAGGGGCCTTCAACGTTGCCTTCATTGTAATTCAATAGAGAGATCATCATTCAGGACATTTTTCCTTTTCAGTCCAGCTCATTTACATAGGGGTTTGAGCTGTGTGATAAAAGTCCCTTCAGCCATTCTGATTTTTGTCCAGGCCATGCTATATAATACATAGTCTTTTAGGGTAAAATAGAAGACTAAAAACCAATGGGTTAGGCTCTCTGGCTTTTGCCTGCTTTATTCCCCCTCAGAGTGGGACTGCAGTGTACAAAATAAACAAAATTCTAGCCCAACTGAGCTCTAACTATACAATTCACAGGAAGCTCTTCTACAGACGAGCTTGTCCACTTACCAACTAAATAAAAATGTCACGGTTGTGAAGTAAGAAAAGATAACAAAATTTATCTTGCAGCTTCAGTCTCTCCCTCTGAGTTTCCTGGCATCGGTCCAGCCTCCAGACTCTTGGGGCAGAGAAAAGGAGACTGAAACAGTACCAAGCAAGTTTAAATACCTGTTTCCTCATGATCAGACCAGGTGAAAGAGACCAGAGCTAGTACAAAACCTGGCCTGGATATCTCACCTACTAGTTTCAACTATCCTGTAACTGTGCAATGAAGCAATGGTCCACCCTGCTCTCGGAATGCTGCACCCCAGGGCTTAATCCGTAGCACACAATGTGCAAATAAACGTAGTGATAGGCTCGTTTAGACAGAGCATTTACCTGGGGCTGTCACCGCTATTACTATTTTGCTTTTTTCACAGGTAGGTTTCTCATAAACAGATACAGATCCCTTACACTTAAACATTTGGCAAAATGTCCAATAGATAACCAACGATTGCATAGGACCAATCTTTGTACTGTTTTATAGTGTTTTACGCCGGTGCTGCCCGCAGACCAGACTCGTCCCTTATACTGAGGTGGGGACGTATATGTGCACGCACCCGCAGCAGAAGGAGCGTGTCCGGAGTGTGGTGTTTTGGCGTTGCCAGGCCAGGTGTGAATAGGTGTAGCAATACTTGCCGGTACCGGTACAGTAGAGACGAAGTCGTTGCCGTTAGCCAAGGTCAGGGAGAGAGAGATCCGGGACATCGAGGTCCAAGCTATGGTCGAGGGATGAGAGAAGCTGCAAGGTCAAGTGGGAGCCGGGGTCCAGAGCCAGAGAGGAACGTCCGCCAAGCCGGGTCGCAACCTGAATAAACGAAGAGCAAAGGGAGAGCCAGAATAGACGTCCGTAAGCAGAGACTATGTCGAGCAATGTGAGAGAGGCAAGACAGATACTATATATTGCGGCTGACCAAAAGGGAACGGAGGCAGTCCTGGAGGAACATGAGGAGCTGTCCCGGATTGGTTCCTGTAATATGCAGCCAGGTGGGGAGCTTTAGGGTTAAGTGGCAGCCTTTGTGAGATTTGGAGGCGTGGTTTCATTGCTAGTGCAGTGAATAAATTATCCTTGCCCGGCGCGCTCTGTAAAGTCGGAGAGCGCGCGCCCATGGCCATAGGGAACTGCCAGAGCCCTGAGAGGCCGCGGGCAGCGCCGGCCCGCCGGGAACTAGGGGGGCGCCCCCGCACAGCGGGAGCAGGTCGGGCGAGGAGAGGAAGCCGTCTCATGGCAGCGGGGGCATTCGGAGGTGAGGAGGGGTCACGCTGTGAGCACCGCGATCCCCGCATCCTCACATATAGTGACTAAGCCTTATAATGTGCTCATCCATGTCTGGGGCTGGTGGTGTTCCGGTGTCTCCTTTGAATTCCTGATGGAATCACCTCAATGGCAAAGAGACTGTGTCCACCTGTTGTAGCCTCTTATGTATTTTGGCTATTGGAACATCTGAAATCTGAACTCCCTTTGCTCTTCTATTTATTTTGCATTCCATAAAGGCTAATACGGAATTGCCATTCAATGTTGTTACTAAACAAATACTACCACTGCCCCCAGGGGAAACCAACTCTCATCATCCACTCCCACTACCATCATGTCCAATACACAAACACAAATATACAAACATGGTTAAAAGATCTGTAGGCCAACGACATTAAAATAAAAACATAACAGTATTTATATATATATATGTGGTGTGTGGTGTGTGTTATGTTGTGTGTGTGTTGTGTGTGTTTGTGTGTTCTGTGTGTGTGGGTGTGTGTGTGTGGTTGTGTGTTGAGTGTGTGTTAGGTGTCTTAGTTCGTATGTATGTACTCTGTGTCTGTCTATTGTGTCTGTCTTTCTACTCTGTCGGTCCTTTCTGCTCAATGTCTCTGTCTTTGGTCTCTCTCGCTCTCTCATCTCTCTCTCTCTCTCTCTCTCTCTATCTCGCTCTCTCGCATCTCCACTGTGTGTGTCTGTCCCTGTTGTCCTCTCTCTCTGTGTCTGTCTGTGTCTTCTATCTCTTCTCATCTGTGTGTCTCTCATCTCTGTGTGTCTCTCTGTCTCTCTCTCTCCTTTCCCCCCCTCCCGTCCCGATCCCTCTCCCTCATCCTCCCTCCCTTTCCCTTGTCGACGGGTGCCCTAGCAGCCCAAGTGCGGACTGATAACAGCCAAGTGCAGCGTGGGAGGAAATTTACCATCAAGATTAACACAGCAGGGACCCTGCTTCGAATGGGACTTCCGTTGATCAAAAGTACATAAACTAAAATCAGTAAGAGCAGTGACCTCACTGTTTAATGCTAATGGTAAATTAGTGTACTAGGCTTTTGGGTGAGGGGAAACTGCTGTCGCAAACAGTGAAAAGAAAAACACCATCATGGTGCAGTATATCTGTACACAAAAGGAAACTTATCAAAATGTGGCGCTCTAAATATTCAGATATCAACCATAAAGAGTATAAATTAATATAACAGTGATACTTATATAAACATATAGGAATATGCCAGCTGTGACCCGGCTGAGGTTTGCTCGGTCAATCCTCTTGGTACGAAATGGCGATGGGGTCTCCTGAAGCGCAATATATGTAATAAAGATAAAACATTGATGGTGCATATTGTAAAGCAGGTTAGTGATTCAATAGTGATGACACGGCTTTCTATATATATACTCACAAACTGTGAGGTTTTGCAGGCACATAAAGGTATCTTTTAAGGCATTCATTCAATCGCCAGGAGATGCAGAGATCAGTGTTTCCCCGTATGTATGGACTCCCAGGAACCTTATTTAAAAGATACAACGGACATAGTGCAGACTGTTATATAGTTTATCAAAGGTAGTAAATCAGTTACACCACATATTTTCAGATACAGGTAAGCAATTTTGATCGCATGGATCTCTCTGGCTGGTCGATGGTGTCTCACGCTTTCCCCTCTCTCGTGGCGTGCGTTCCACAGTGCGTTCCAGACACCTAAGTGATGTCATCCGCCGCGTCCACTTCCTGGGGTTCCAGCCGTCTCAGGGATAGAGCGTCACTCTACGCGTTTCACCACATATGTGGTGAAACGCGTAGAGTGACGCTCTATCCCTGAGACGGCTGGAACCCCAGGAAGTGGACGCGGCGGATGACATCACTTCCGGTGTCTGGAACGCACTGGTGGAACGCACGCCACGAGAGAGGGGAAGCTGAGACACCATCGACCCAGCCAGAGAGATCCATTGCGATCTAAAATGCTTACCTGTATCTGAAAATATGTGAGTGTAACTGATTTTACTTACCTTTGATAAACTATATATACAGTCTGCACTATGTCCAGTTGTATCTTTTAAATAAGGTTCCTGGGAGTCCATACATACGGGGAAACACTGATCTCTGCATCTCCTGGCGATTGAATGAATGCCTTAAAAGATACCTTTATGTGCCTGCAAAACCTCACACGTTTGTGAGTATATATATAGAAAGCCGTGTCATCACTATTTGAATTCACTAACCTTGCTTTAACAATATTGCACCATCACTGTTTTATTCTTTATTACATATATTGCGCTTCCCGGAGACCCCATCGCCATTGCAGTATATCTGTGCAATAGGAGGAACTGATCTGTATTGATAATACACTCACAAATGTTCCACTTGTGTTTTAAGCATACAACTCCACTGGAGTAGGGCATATGCAGGTAGATGGATATGTGGTCACTAAATCTTCTGATAATGATCACACTAAAATCAAATTCAAAAGCAGGACATAGTGAAGTACTTTAAAAGAGTTTATCCGCCAATAAGGGAAAGCCACTTACAATTTGATAGTGGAAACAGGCATGTTGGTACAAATCCCAGTGCAAAGGTACTGCACAATACTAGATGCCTCATTTGCTGTGCAGGGGGTCTCTACAGCACTGTCTCCTCGTCTCTTTCACCTCATCTCCTTGTCTCCATCTTATGATGTCGAATGAGATCACGCTTGTGAGGCTGTGACGCTGTAATGATGCTGCTCACTCTGTGTTTTCAGAGATACGGTGGGAGTCCAGGGAATTAACCCTACACATATTAGGCCATAGCCTGGGCATTGTAATTGGCTAATTATAAAAATTGCAAGAGCTGCAATTATATTATAGCTACAGTATACTGTAATTTGACATACACATGTGTAAATACAATACAGTAATAAAAAAGGACACAGAACTAATGACCATAGTGTGGTAATAAAGACATAATAATTTAAATATACACCTCATATTGTATAAAGATGCAAGCATACATTTTCACAGATTGTTTTGTGTGCGAATTATGAAGAGGATGTATGAATGTTTCATAATTTCAAAATATATTGAATATGGGAAAATAAACATGTTGAACATAGATCTAAATGTGATCTATCAACATTTATTATGAAGAGCTATCTCCCTATACAGAGTTAATTAGTGTATAGCAGTATAGAACAAAAGATAGTCACTTTGACAGACACAGAGAGCAAAGAGCAGGGCACACCACCAGATTTCTAAGGTCAAATATGTATCTTTTGTAGACTAACTTGAAGATAATGTAATATTTTATTGTTTCACAAAAAGATCTATATCTATCTAGCTTGTGTCCCCCTCTGGGCTCCCCTGACAGGCCCCTTACCTCCTAATCCGCTGTGGAGGAGCGTGAGTGCCGACGGAGGATGTGGGGGAGGCAGGGACAGGTACCGCCACACGGGGGAACTGCAGGAGCAGGGGCGGGTTGTAGTGGAGCAGAGGAGGCGACCGAGTTGCCGGCGGCTCTCTTAGCAGGGCGCCGCCATGTCTAGAGTGTGCGTGCATGCGCAGGGCATCGCGCATGCGCGAGTAGGCGGCCAGTAGAGGAGACGCTCCGTGGGGACTAAAGCCCCCAGAAGGCCATAGGCCTAAAGAACATGTGATGCGCACAGCCAATAAGGCTACGTCTTTTCCCCTGGACATCAAAGGATACATTTTGCACGCTTAAACCGTGCCAGCAGTCGGAGCTGGGACACCAGAAGGGTAAGGTGTGCATGGGTGACCCCATCAGATACCCCTGCACTAAGCCAGAGACCTCCTTAGGCCCCAGCTAGGCCCCGACTCCCTTCAGCTTGTGATTGCTGCAGGGACAGGCCCATGGATAGGGACACTGCCCCTGTAGCATTATAGTGAGTGACACAGCCAGGACGCGGCTGCATCTTGGCCTCAGGTGCTCTGGGATCAGACAGCTGCCACCAAGATACTCTCTCCATGGAGGCGCCATCCACGCGAGATACCACTTAACGCAGAGGCTTCGCGGTGGACCTCGTGGATCCTATCTTCATCATCTGCGCGCCCGGGTGTGGACACACCCGGCAGGTACCTTTATCCAGCATGTGCACCAACTCAACACTTTAGTGGGGGCAGCGCTGTCTCACATTTGGGTGGGTTGGGTCTTGGGGACACGGGGAAGGTTCGGTGTCCAAGAGCACCTCAGCACCTTGGGGACGGTATACCCTACGGGTAGTGAACACGGTGTTGTGGGAACACGGTGATAGGTTACGGCCGTGCATGGCTTGGTGGGTAGGCTGTACACCAGTAGTTGTTCGCATACAGTAAACAGTTATCTACATTTAACCCTCTCGGGGTTAATCTCTTATCATCTAGCGGGTTTCTTGCTGGGAGATTTCATTAATTATTTTATTAATTATGTCCCCTTCATCTTAATTTAAATGTCTCTATACGTATACATGTTAATCCTGCTGGATTGTGAGAATCACAATCTTTAAAGTGTTTAGATAAACACTTAAGGCATTTCTTCTCTGAGGATCCAGTGTGGGACTTCAGACCTTAAACAGCAATAGAGAATAGAGATTGAACAAACAATGCTAGGTCTATCACTTGTAGCAGGGGTGCGCAAACTTTTGACTCTGCTTTCTCACCTCCCGGCTCGCGCCCCCCCTCCTGCAAGGCTCCTGCGTCAACGTAACGTCACGTGACCCTGTGACGTCCTTTGATGCCGGTTACTATGACAATGCATCGTTCAAGATCAAGCTGCAGAGGCCTCGCATGGTCCCCCCCGGCACTTCATTTAAGAACACGGGACCTCTGTAGCCACCGCACCCCCCCTAGAAATTCTCCCGCCCCCCACTTTTGTGCACCCCTGACTTATAGCACTGTTTTTTACAGCACAACTTATTTGTTGGTTAATTTATGCGATATATAAAAAGAGAAAGTGAAAGCCCCATATCAGGCTATATGTGACTGTTATATCACCGCCAACTGTGGAGTCCGCATTGAAGGTCCTCTCGGGCTGTGTATAGCAGTCAGCTGGAACTAGAAGACAACTCGAGCTGCACTTCTGGGACTCCAGATACTGCTCACAGAAGGACTCAAATCTCAAAGCTTTCAACTCGGCTCCGAGCGCGATTCAGCCAGACCGCGCTCCTGCGTGATGTCGTGGAGAGGGTCCTAATGGAACCTCCCACGACATCATGATGACACGACGTGACACCACCTGGAAAAAAGTCCGTTTGTGAAATGAAATGTAGTTTTTTTTGTGCCCAGCAGGTAAACAAATATATACTTATCTACTTGACTTACCTGAGTGCTGCCCTTTCATTTTGTTTTGAACGGTATTGTATATTTATCTATTGTTTATGGGATGTGCACCTACCTGCATGACTTACAATTGGAGTGCCAGCTGTCCCACATATTCTAATTATATATATATAGATATAGATATATCTATATATATAGAAATAAAAGAACAGCACTAATAACAAAATGAATGCACAATGAAATAACAATATAACAAACAACAAAATTGTTATAACAAAATAACAAATAATATGTGATGAGTCCAAATGTAGGGGTTTGAATGAATTGCCACAGTGCAATTAGGAGGCTGCTGTATCTGGGAGAATACACTCCCCAAGGGAAATCTGCAAAAAAAACAAGACAACAGCGCACAGCCCTAGTGCATTACAAAAAATAGGGATTTATTGTACTGTATGATAAAAAAAGGTAATGCCCACTTAAAAAAAAGACAAGGTGTACATTCACATAAAGGTTTCTTTTCTCCTGATGATACAAAATCACTAATGAAACTGCCAGACTGCCTGTGGGATAGCGTGGGACCGCTTATCAAGCCTTCTACCTGATGGATGTGGTTGGCGTAGGTAGATATCATCTGATAATGGCTCCAAAACCACAGACCCTAAACCAGGAAATTAAGAAAGCGTGCGCCACGCGCTATCATCTCCAGTATCAGTCCAGAAACAGCTGACACAGCCTCCAGCAGTTGTAAAGGAGTAAAGGAGACTCTCTTCGGAACACAGACTGCACCTCGCAGTAGCGTGATGACGTCATCCGACGCGTTTCAGCAGCTGACTTTCTCAAGGGATATTGAAATGTCTCAATCACTTACATTTTATAGGTAGAGCAGAGAACTTAATTGGCAAATGAAACAGGTGGCCAAATTAGCCCCAAATCAGACAACTGATAATTACTAAAATGCAACATACTAAATGAATGCTTTAAATATATAAATACTAAAAATTAGCAAGGGAACAGATATGGAATAAACAAATAAAATATGACAAAATAAATATTGATTATGAATAAAAACATATAAACCAAATGTAATAAAAATAATAATAAATAAATAATAATGCTGAGATAATAATGGTTAAAGAAATGAATCCTGCAGGTCAAATGTTTGATACTTGATGAATGTGTTACCTATCAAAACACACAGACAGTATACAAACATGCAAATTAAATGAACTGAGACCTAACTAAACAATAGTGCTTATATCCAAATTTTCATTAAAGCCAGAGGGAACCAAGCAATTTAAATGGAATATCCAATAGCTCTCTTTTTTGGAAAGGAGTTTGAAGCTCTCACCAGCCAAAACAGATGGAGGTATAACCTCCAATCCCATAATTTTTAGACTATCAGGTTTTTTGCCATGCACCAGAGAACAATGTCTGAATACATAGTGGTTGGTGACGCCATTAATAATATTCCTCCTATGTTCCATAAATCCCATACTCAATGGCCTTGTGGTTCGGCCCACAAAATGTAGGCCGTAACCACAGGTCAACAAGTACACGACATAGGAGGTAAGACAATTCACAAACCCCTTAACTTTATAGAGAGGACTGACTGCCTGAGGTGGAGGGGGAAAAAACCTTCCTGCAATCCATAAAGGAACATGTAGTGCATCTCCCTCGTCCACATTTGTAAATCCCATCCGGTCTAAGACTGAATTTGTGCATAGTTCTAATCTTTGTTGGAGCAATTATATTTTTGGTACTATTGGCCTTTTTATACACTATGGTAGGTCTCTTTTCTAAACTGTCTGTTAATACAGGATCACCTAAAAGGACGGCCCAATGTTTCCGAATAATTATTTAATAGTTAATAGATACCACAAATTAATTAAATGGTTTAGGTGTAGTATATATATATATAAGCAATACGATACCGTTTGGGAACGAAATCAGCAGGCAGCACTCCAGAATTGATCAAACAAGTGTATTGAATGAATAGACACAGAACCAACGTTTCGGTCCATGAGTAGGACCTTTCTCAAGAACAAGAGTAGTCGCCAGGACTTGCACTCACATCAATGATTAAAAAACATTCATTGGAGACAATATGTGTGCTGTTTAAAACAGCTGGAGGGCGAATCAGCTTATCAAATACAAATATAAGGTGCTAAAGTGATGTAGTGGGCAGATGGTGTATTTGAGAGTCCTCTCCGTATCAGCGGTGGTGGTGGGGGTTCCAAATAGCTAACACCCCTATCAAGCATTGTAGGACGGCCTCCGCCCGCTCCATGTGTGAGACTCCACACCCGAATCCAGCTGGGGCAAGAATCCGCCAACACAGAGCACCTCGATCACTGCAGCCCAACACACGGAGGTGCACAATGTCGCAGACACCACACACACAGCGCACGCCCCCAGAAGCTCCAAAAACAGCGTGATCACATCAATGCATCACGACATCCGATGTGTTTCGTCACGTGAGTGACTTCTTCAAAGGAATGATAGGATGCTGGCTGCTATGAGTATTTATTGTGTAATAGTAATCACAAATAGATGGAATAAAGATGTAAAAAAGCAGCTATATTAAATATTAAACCAACTTAAAAAGATTGTCAGTTGATGAACTGTTACTAAGAAAATTATCCCAACACTGTATTAAGGTGGTTGCTTATACATAAAAGTTATCAAATTCAACTAATAAATGGAACAATAATAAACAGTGACATAGTGCTCATAATAGCTATTGGATCAATAATAATAATAAACCAAACTGAAACCATGCATGATGAATGTATTTCAATAAAGAAAAATAATGAGGCCATTGTTTGAACTACCACCAGAATTAAAAATATAAAAAAAAACAACAAATCAATACTAAGGGGATCATGCAGTAAGCGGCGGAAAATTGCATTCGCCAGGGGTTTGAATTCGCCATGTCTTTAGCGTGTTGCCCTCGCTGTATGCAGGAAGGGCCGAATCCCTGGCGAATCACAGTGAGAGCAACATTGCCAAACATGGCGAGTAGACGGTGGCGAGACAGTCTGCCTGGCGAGAAACTGCCGAGAAGCCGTCCATTGCCTAGATGTATCTGCAGCAGAGAGATTCGCCGCTCTCTCGGCTCAAACATCGGCAACATTAAAAATTATTTTAAATACAATTTTATTCATAGTGTACATGTGCAGGGGGTCTCTGGAGCTGAACCGCATTGGTTTCAGGTCAGGGGACCCCCTGCTTCCCGAGATACAGGCCCCTTTATGAGGTGCCGGTATACCTCTGTTTTTAAAAGTCCCGATCACGTGACCGCGGAATGTAAACAAAGCAGAGGGATACCGGCACCCCATAAAGGGGCCTGTATCTCGGGAATCCACTCTTCATCCTCAGCGCCATAGGAGGCTACTCCACACGAATCTCCATGGACATAAATCATGTCAAGTCCTTATAATCGACCCAAATGAAATTTAGCATACATGATATTTTCTTCAATTAATGATGGAACAGATAAGAAGGTGACTTTAGCAGAGATATATGGCTATATCACAGACAAAGGAAAAGGGAGTGGACTGGGCGCTTCTAAAGTGATTACAAATAACATTGTATTTCTAATGGAATACAAAATGAATGAACTTTTACAGTAAAAGGGCTCCAGTCAGAGAGAGAAGAATCTCTGACATATCCATAACAACCGGAAGTTTTGTGAGTGCAACCTTATTAGACCCTAAGACTAACTCATTTTTATCACATACCATCTGTACTATTTTTGCTCCTTTTATATTTCATATATCACTGGAAACATTCAGTGCCCCTCCTCAAACACAATGGGGGTCATGCAGTAAGCGGCGGAAAATTGCATTCGCCAGGGGTTTGAATTCGCCATGTTTTTGGCGTGTTGCCCTCGCTGTATGCAGGAAGGGCCGAATCCCTGGCGAATCACAGCGAGAGCAACATTGCCAAACATGGCGAGTAGCCGGTGGCGAGACAGTCTGGCTGGTGAGAAGCTGCCGATTAGCCGTCCCCTGCCGAGATGTGTCTGCAGCAGAGAGAGATCCGCCACTCTCTCGGCGCAAACATCGGCAACATTAAAAAAAATTAAATACAATTTTATTCATAGTGTACATGTGCAGGGGGTCTCCAGAGCTGAACCGCATTTGTTTCAGGTCTGGGAACCCCCTGCTTCCCGAGATACAGGCCCCGTTATGAGGTGCCGGTATCCCTCTGCATTTAAATGTCCCGATCACATGACCGATGAATGTAAACAAATTAGAGGGATACCGGCACCCCTTAAAGAGGCCTGTATCTTGGGAAGCAGGGGGTCCCCGGACCTAAAACCAAAGCGGTTCAGCTCCGGAGACCCTCTGCACATCTACACTATGAATTAAACCCCCATATCAATAAACAATAATTCCTTACCTTTGCGGCTATCTGCTATGGTAACGAAGCAGCATGAATGTATTTTTAATAATAGTGTACTGTGAGTAGGGGGTCCCCTGATCTGAACAGCATTGATTTGTGGCTCAGGGACCCCCTGCTTCCCGTGTTACAGGCCCCAGTATGGGTCACCGGGTGTCAGTGTCGCCGCCATCTTTATAGCTTCCCATACGCGACGTGCCCGCTATAAAGATGGCAGCGACACTGTCACCAATGCCCCAAACCGGGGCCTGTAACTCGGGAAACAGGGGGTCCCTGAACCACAAATCAATGCGCTTCAGCTCAGGAGACCCCCCTGCTCCCGCACAATATTATTAAAATTAATTAATGCTGCTTCATTACCATAGCGGATAGCCGCCAAGACAATGAAGGAGTTAAGGCATAATAGCATGTTTATTGGGGACAATTGCCCCCAATAAACATTGCAATAAAAAACATACACCACCTGTGCTCCTAACAAGCCCTATACCCCCATTACATATATTACATTTTTGGGATGCACAGCAATAATACTATAGGCCAGCTGTGGCCCTCGGGTGTTCCCCGCAGGCCTGCAGTACCAATTCTGTGCCCCCCCCCCAAATTAAAAAACACATCAATACTTTCAAATAAATACAACCCCCCCAACCAACACATAAAGTATAGTAATGTGCAAAATTACTATTATCCACATATGGATAATAGTGAATTTGCCCATTTAAAATACATCAAGCACAATACATACAATAAATACATATAGCACTCACCCATGTCCGGCTGCCACGATGAAGGCCATCCTCATCTTCATCACCGTCCATGCCTCCTCCGATGTTGCAAAACATAAACAAGAATAACAAAAGCCAATGTAATATCCCCTAACCCCTTAGTCACCTTAGCGGTTATTAATTACTACAGTCATTAAGGGGTTAACCCACCCTCACCCACTATAAAAAAAGCAAGCCTCACCCTGACCTAAAGTACAGCATACAACACCAAAAATTACATTTATCTAATTAAAAATTACATTACACACATTTAAGCATAGCAGCATAGCAAAATACATTTTAAATACTGCAAAACAAGCATTTCCAACAAAATCATTTCCTACTCTGTATGTATATATCGATCTAGGCATACATACATACATACATACATACATACATACATACATACATACATACAGTGGCAAGAAATTATCTTAAAAAAAAAACTATCACATGTAAAAAAAATAAATAAAACATGTACAAGTTAACAAAAATCCCAACTCTGATTGGCTGAAGTACCATGTGACAGGCTTTGGATGACATCACATCCATTTTCCACAAAGCCTCTGTCACATGGTATACTAGAGCCAATCAGATTTGGGATTTAGTTCCCACGCTCTGATTGGCTACCGTACTATGTGAGGGCGGCCATCTTTCTTTTGATGACGTCATCTAAAAGGCAAATGAAGCTCAGCCATTCTGATTGGCTGGCGTCATTGCCTTTAAATGACGTCATCAAAATTTATTTTCCCCCCCAAAATCACATGGTTTTCACGGCCCAATCAGGGCCTTGGGAACAATATGACGAAAATGTGATGTCATAGGCCTATAAAAGCCTATGGGGGTCATGCAGTAAGTGGTGCAAAGGCACTTTACGCACGTTGCATTGCATTTAAAACCCACTTCATTACCTTAGCGGCTTACTGCTAAGGCAATGAAGGGGTTAACCAGCCGTGCCAGGTTTATTGTGGGTAGCGGGGGTGGGTGAAGGGGGTATTTGGCCCTTGATGGTTGTTTAGGGCTTGCGGGGGGTTTGCGGGTGCACTTTACCCCTTCATGACCTTAGCGGTAAAAACCGCTACGGTCATGAAGGGGTTAAGTCCTCTTGCTATCCACCCGCAAGCCCTAAACAACCACCGGGCTAATACCTCCTTCACCCACCCCCGCTACCCACAATAAAAAAAATACACACACAACAGCCCCACAGTAAATAAATAAATATATATATATATATATATATATATATATATATTTTACAGCAACAACCCCTATACCCCCCTAACATACACATATATGCACATCAATGATACAATAGGCCAGTGGGGGCCCTTGGGTGTTCCCCGCAGGCCTGCAGTACCAATTCAGCGCACCCTAAAAAAAAAATTACAACTTATAAATACACCACCCTTAACACATTCAGTATAGTAATGTGCAAAATTAATATTATCCACATATGGATAATAGTGAATTTGCCCATTTAAAATACATAAAGAACAATAAATGCATATAGCACTCACCTATGTACGGCTGCAACGATGAAGGCCATCCTCATCTTCATCACCGTCCATGCACCCTCCGATGCTGCAAAACATGAACCAGAAAAAAACAGCCAATGTAATGTCCCCTAACCCCATTAATCACCATAGCGGTTATTAATCGCTACAGTCATTAAGGGGTTAACCCACCCTCACCCACCACTCGGGAGGCCTACATACCCTCCCCCACTAACCCCTCACTCCGTGAGGCCTAACCACCCTCTCTCACCCAATACCCAGACAGGAGGCCTACCCACATACCCTTGGGGCCAATACCCCCTTCCCCCACCCACAGTACCCACAATAAAACAATACACCGCCTCACAATAAACATCATTATATTTATTACATACGTAACCCACCCCCAGTGCCCCCCCATAAATACATGATTTATTATTTTACATACAGGGTTATTACTCCAGGCCCACGGGAGTCCCCGATGGGCCTGACGGGTCACCTCACAGACCTACAGTAGCCCAGCACCATGTTTCAAACAGGGTCTGGAGGCCTGTTGGTGGTCCCCACCAGGCGCCATGGTCCACCAGGTGGTCTCCGTGGGTCACCGTGGGCCACAATGGGGTCCCCACGGGTAGGCCCGCGGCTGTCTGGGGGGCCCTGGGTCAGACCCACAGGTGTCTGACGGGCCTCGGGGGGTTCCCACGGGGGTCTGTGGACCCACGGGTGGTCCCTATGGGTCCGCGGTGCCCCCACAGATGTGGGGCCACCGGTTCTTCCCCGCAGGTGTCCCCCTTGGACCCGGCAGCCTGGTACCCGTGAGAAGCCAGAGGAGACCTGAGGTGGTCTCTAGAGGTCTCCCGCAGACCAAAAGGAACCAACCCTGTATGTAAAAAAAATTAAAAACATGTCCTATACATTAAAAACATCAATCTCCCCCCCCCCCCCCCCCCACAACACATACAGTACAATATTGTGCAAAATAACTATTGTCCAGATAGGGACACCATCTGACAAAATATAAGTACCAAAAAAAATCCACTATAAAAAAGCAAGCCTCACCCTTACCTAAAGTACAGCATACAACACCAAAAATTACATCTATCTAAATAAAAATGACATTACACACACATGAAAGCATAGCAGCATAGCAAAATACATTTTAAATACTGCAAAACAAGCATTTCCAACAAAATCATTTCTTACCCTGTATGTATATATCGACCTAGACATACATACATACATACATACATACATACATACATACATACATACATACATACATACATACATACATACATACATACATACATACATACATACATACTGACCCACATTGACTGAGGCTCATTCCTCCGGTACTACCATACTAGTTGCATAACAGACACCCATTACACCCTCCCAGGCTTCAGGTGATTCACCAGCATTTATTGCTATTTTCATTAGGTATATTTACCTTCACCGCTTACCACCCCTATCGGAGCTATCAATGGAGGTATCTATCTAAGCAGTGGTATATCTGATATTTATCCTACCACCACCTCCTTATATACCCGTGCCTGTGTTTTAGCTGTTTTTATTATCCACTGATTTATTGCGTCGTGACAATGTGCGTCTACATATATGTTGAATAAAAGTTTATTGTTTTGCCCATAGGGCATTTTAGGTAATTGCTCTATCCCAATTCTGGGTGCAATTACCAGGATCCTCCCCTCAGTCCACTCCCTGTAGTAACACAAGCACCTCTAATAGATTATTTGCCCATTATTAAACACATTAACTAGCATAATAAAATAAATAAAGTTCTACTAACCTCATCAATATGAAGCCCCATTCGCCAGCAAATTCTCTGTGTCCTTCGTTGCCAACAAAATACATAGCCAATAAATTGCAATTACATTCTGATATCAATTAACTCCTTAATCACCTTATCGGATAATAACCGCAAAGGTAATTATGGGGTTAAGCCACCCTGGCCCGATACCCACCCTTCACTCATTCATTTGTACAGTGGCTTCATCATGCAACTATATATATATATATATATATATATATATATATATATATATATATATATATGTATATATATATAAAACTTACCGCTACCAATCGATTGCAATGATCACCACGGTTCACTGTCGAGGCACCCCCCTGTGCGCCTATCAGTCCCTACTCTCCTGTCTCACAGCAGCGGCAAATTGCCTTTAATGCTCAGAATCTGGCAAAGTAGCTGGGTTAAAAAAACCCGGTACAAACTGACACCGCTCCCTTCCCTGTAAAGGAGCGATCTCAACCCGTGACCACTCCGACGTCACGCGATGACGTCATCCCGACGTACTTTCGCGCTCGGGGGCTGGCGCTTTCTCAGGTAGGGAGGTGACCCCATTGACTGAGCTCATTCCTCCGGTACTATACCATACTAGTTGCATAACAGACACCCATTACACCCTCCAGCTTCAGGTGATTCACCCAGCTTTATTGCTATTTTCATTAGGTATATTTACCTTCACCGCTTACCACCCCTATCGGACTATCATGGAGGTATCTATCTAAGCTTGGTATATCTTATTTATCCTACCACCCCCTCCTTATATACCCGTGCCGGTGTTTAGCTGTTTATTATCCACTGATTTATTGCGTCGTGACAATGTCGTCTAC
Source organism: Ascaphus truei (assembly GCA_036426205.1). Lineage (NCBI taxonomy): Eukaryota > Metazoa > Chordata > Amphibia > Anura > Ascaphidae > Ascaphus > Ascaphus truei. Next base: position 61,541 of record WSYH01003394.1, read on the forward strand.
ATTATTTGTAAAAAAAGTTTATTGTTTTGCCCATAGGGCATTTTAGGTAATTGCTCCTATCCCAATTCTGGGTGCAATTACCAGGATCCTCCCCTCAGTCCACTCCCTGTAGTAACCACAGCACCTCTAATAGATTATTTGCCCATTATTAAACACATTAACTAGCATAAAAAAATAAAAAGTTCTCTACACCTCATCAATAATGAAGCCCCATTCGCCAGCAAATTCTCTCGTGTCCTTCGTTGCCAACAAAATACATAGCCAATAAATTGCAATTACATTCTGATATCAATTAACTCCTTAATCACCTTATCGGATAATACACCGCAAAGGTAATTATGGGGTTAAGCCACCCTGGCCCGATAACCCACCCTTCACTCATTCATTGTACAGTGGCTTCATCATGCAACTATATATAATAATATATATATATATATATATAATATATATTATATATATATATTATATCAACT